>QZGG01000412.1:0-148077 GCA_006409495.1 Sedum album
TGTTTAATTAATTAATTAAATTACTTCTGTACTTGTCTTCATTTGTTTGACTTTTGTTGACATTGAGTCGGTTCAATCCGGTTCGGTTCGGTTCGGTTCGAGTGCCGGTCGAAGGCTTCTGTTGTGTGGGACTCGAGGCTGAGTGTGAAGAGAAAGTGGTTAGTTAACGGATTTAATTAGACCGCTTTCGGAGGTCAGTAGACACGTGTTTCCCGCCAAAACATTCAAGGTGCAGACATGTCATTGGACCTTAGTTTCCCGCTTAAACTAACTCCCTCAGACCTGACATCTCGAGACGGTGGATGACACGTGTCAGATGTTAATGCGCTGGGTTTGACCATGTGGCTCGATGCACGGAAAATTAGTTGGCGTGGTTACCGAGGCAAGTGTGTCGACGTGGCAGAAACAGACGATTGGACATTAAAAATACGCCTTTACTTGGTCCATGTCCAACAATGTTCGGTTAGTAACGGGCTATTATTTGGCCCAATGAAGATGGATAGTTTAAATAAGCCCATTAAAAGATTTGGGCCCATAAGGCCGGCATTTCTATTGACTCGCGATATATCGCGGATTATGAAATCGTCTCGTGGTCTTGCTTGGAGCAGGGGAAATCTCGAATTAGGGGATAGACAGCACACAGCGTCTCGACTCTCTCTACACTTAAATATTTCGAGAACTCCGTCCGATTCGTCGCCGCCGGAGTTCGATCGGAGACTAGAATGAAGGTTTTCATCAAGACTTTAAAGGGAACTAACTTCCCGATCGAAGTGAACCCCGAGGACAAGGTCAGTATTAAATCCTGATCTTGATTTAGGGTTTTGGTTTGTGGTGTTGTAGTTGCGTCGATTCACTTATCGACTAGTCTTCAATCATTGGATTGTTCCAATTTTTCAGTGTAGTTTAACGGATTGTATGATGTTTGTATACAACGGATGAGTGTGAGTATGATCGAATTAGAAATTCATGATTATCATTTTATAGATTGGATTGTGATTCTTGTGCTATTTATTTTCAGTGTCTCTATAATTTTACTGTACTCAGCAGATTTCACTAAGGAGTTTAGTTTTATGTGTTTAAAAACGGGAAATTAAGAGTTTGGTAATCGTTGATATGTTTTGATTTATGTGCAGATTGTTGATGTGAAGAAAAAAATTGAAGAAGTGCAAGGTGCAGATGTATACCCTGCTGCACAGCAAATGCTTATTCACCAAGGAAAAGTTCTGAAAGATGGGACGACTTTGGAGGAGAACAAAGTTCTAAATGAAAACTTTATTGTAATCATGCTTTCAAAGGTATGTTTGGTTGGAATCAGAAAATGTGTTTGTTGATTGAGTGATCGGTTTAAGTTAATTGGATATTTGATTTGTTGGTACTTAGTGCTATTGTTTTTTGAAATATATTTAGACGAAGAGTGCGGGTGAAGGGTCAACTACATCCACTCCAGCTGCCACCAAGGTAACTTTTATAAGTAGATGGGACATGGGAGTACTGATCCATTATTTATATATATTGTGTAATAGTTTCGTATGTGACAATGTGAATGCCATGAATTTGGTTGGAGCAAATCGGCTAAAATGTTTGGAAATGGGTAGAATCATTTTGCAGCAGGCTCAGCTGGGACATGATGTTTTTTGAGAAATTTTAATATGGACACCTAAGAGATGTAAATCATTAGACTTTAAGTTAAAATTTTCATACAGTAAGATAAAAAGAACAATATATTTGTTGATTATATGTTTAAACTTCAGTCATTTGATAAGCCTTATCTATATGACTGTTGTATATTCAAAGATCATTGAAGATGCTGTTAGATATACTTTTGAGCCTTTTGCACTACTCTTGAGAGATTTGTTATCCATTTCTTTCCCTACTTAGGCTCCTGAGAGAAGTACACCACCACCTACAGCTGTGGCACCCCAATCATCACCATTGTAAGAATATGCATAAGCACAACGTGGGTTTTTTTATTGTTAATAATTTGCTGTTTTACTAATGCAGTTTTGCGTATGAATGTCATACATAGGTCTACCATTGTGGCTACTCCAACCCAGCAACGACAGTTCCTCCCCCTGTGACTGCAGCAGGGTGAATTTCATTATAAACGAATATTCTTGTCATAATTCCACATTCAGTTTTACTTTGGTTTTGTTAATCATTCTGTATGTGGATAAGCAGATCAGAGACTGGTGTTTATGGTAATGCAGCATCTACTCTTGTTGCGGGAAATCACCTAGAAGAAGCAGTGCAACAAATTCTTGACATGGGTGGTGGAACTTGGGACAGGGAAACTGTTATTCGTGCTCTTCGTGCTGCGTTCAACAACCCTGAGAGGGCTGTGGAATATCTTTATTCTGTAAGTTGGTTGAGCTTTTGAGTATAGCAAGAATTCTGCACTTTGACTTTATTATTTTACATGCGTAATTCATTAGCTTTCAAATTTCAAATACAGGGCATTCCAGAACAGGCTGACATCCCTCCTGTAGCACGAGCTCCTGCCAGTGGGATACCAACCCCTGCTCAGCAACCAGCTCCAGCACAAGTACCAGCTGCATCTGGTGGACCAAATGCCAATCCACTAGATCTCTTTCCACAAGTAAAACTATCATATTTATTATTATATGTCCTCATTCTGTTATTAATGTTCCATGTCAAGCTTATTATATTTAATTGCAGGGCCTTCCCAATGTGAGAGCTGGTGGTGCAGGGAACCTAGATTTTCTTCGCAACAGTCAGCAGGTTTGTTTGTGTTAACTAGTGTAATGACTAGTGACAGTAAGCAGCATATCAAGCTTCATGATACTCAGATTCTGTATACTAAATGCTTGATTTGTTGTTTTCAGTTTCAAGCGTTGCGAACAATGGTGCAGGCAAATCCTCAAATTTTGCAGGTCCTTAGCCTTTGAAAAATAGATTTGAGATATGTGCAACTTCCTTGTGTTTACTTCTGTTGTTTGCTTATAAAATTTCTCTTTTGGTTCCAGCCAATGCTTCAAGAGCTTGGGAAACAGAATCCTGCACTGGTGCGCTTGATTCAAGAGCATCAATCTGAATTCCTCCGTCTTATCAATGAACCAGTTGAAGGGGGAGAAGGGTGAGTAAATTACCTTCTCTTTTTACGGTTGTAAATACTTCAAGGTAAACCCAACCCATATTGCATCTTCTATTGTGTACAGTGACATGCTGGAACAGCTTGCTCCAGATATGCAACAGACAATTCAGGTGACACCTGAGGAAAACGAAGCCATAGAACGCGTAAGCTCTTCACAACCACATCCTACTGAAAGCGCTATATGTTTGTCTATTGTCCCTTGGTAACCGTAGATGTGGATTTTCACATTGTTAACATATTTATATTAGTACATATGTTGTTTGTGCAACTATAGTGAATATGCTGGTTTATCTTCATGCAGCTTCAAGCTATGGGATTCGACAGGGCAATTGTCTTGCAGGTGTTTTTTGCATGTAACAAGAATGAGGAGCTTGCAGCCAACTATCTTCTGGATCACATGCATGAGTTTGAAGATTAATGGATTAGAAACAGTCCCACCTTTTCAGGAATCATTTGTTCAGCCTCGGGTTCTCTGTTCTTTCCTGTGTCATCTCTAGTGGACTTATTCAATTTACGGGAGTCTTGAACAGGATACAGCAACGTGAACCTTTTTAATGTTTCTTACTATGTTAAATGTCGGTTATGTGCACATAGATAACATCAGTTTTTCAAGAAAAAATATGTACACATGCCATGTTATCACTCCGTCGGCCAATGGTCATGCCCGGTATCACAATGTCGTCTTTAGTCAATCCAAAACACATACATAAGTTACTCCGAAAACGTTCGAGTTCCTCCGTCTTAAAAATATGACTAACATCACATTATATGACGAAGCTCTTCGGAGAGCCTCTGTTCTACACCCCATCATCCTACCAGAATCCTAACACAATTGCATCCAGAGACGTTGTGTCCATCCGTGTTCAGATCCGCGTCTTGTTTCTATTGAGCATTGGTGAGTGCCAACTTTCTTACTGTCTGTCAATCATACATACCTCTTCATATATCACAATCACTTTAGTTTGGTTTCCGACATTCACGCCCACATACTCAACCTCAAAAGAACATCCCCCACATGCATTCTACTACAACTTTTCGACTGCATCATTGCTTACCACATTACGTGAGCTTCTGGAACAATCGTTAACCTAAAGCAAGTAGGTTATAAAGCCAAATTTCTGATTGTAAAAAGTAGAATCCCAAAGCGCTCGCACCATCTTAATTAGTTCTGATAATCTCGGTCCCCAACTTTTTATTCAAATGAACATGCATGCCATTGATTGAGATATGATATGAGCCACACTTGGTCGGCCTAACACACATTTAGCTGTCCATTTATATAAATGGGGTCTCTGGTCCGGTAAGATCATGGTCATGATCTTGCCACTAGCTGTACCTGTCCTTAAGGACTTCGAATATTTTAACACGTGGTTGGCTTGATAACTACTCGATAATAGTGCACGTCGGTGTGTATGGATGGTTGAGATGGTGACTTGCTACTGATACCCCTTGAACTCAAAACGTTGAACCTCATTTTGATGGAAATATGCACGCGGTTTATGAACATGAAGTGATCTTGATAGAGTCCTTGTGCGTTTACACCATATAATCATGCATCATTCCCTACGTCATTCGATCAATCACTCCATGAAAAATCTCGTATCATTCTGACTGAAACTCTCTTGGAATTGTCTTATTTCATGTGCTAGTCTTGGTTTCATCTCATTATCGGATTAAGCTTAATGATTATTAATTACGTATACTTATGTCTCTCTCTCTCTCTATGTCATTGATTTAATCATGAATTGCATAATGCAATGAAAAAATCTTGCGGACAGTGGACTGTTTGCTAATGATCATATGATTGATGTAGTAGACATCAGTAGATCAGATTGATTAAAAATGCTAAAACCCTAGTGCGTCACGGATGCTACCAACTGATTATAAACGTGTTGATAGCAATTAATTTACACTAATTTGGATGGGAGATCAATGTCACAAAAGCATATGGTGCAACACAAAGTTACTAACTCAACATACACTACGAGAATAATTATTTGTGAAGTTCTTAATAATTGTCTGATGTATCGACATTGGATAAAGACAAGATGAAGCAAATAGAACAAAAACTTGAGCAAAGATGAGAATGTTGAGAAGATAACTTCAATGTTTAATCAACAAAATCCAATTTTTATCTTATGAAAAATTCATCAGAATGAAACCCTAGAAAAAATGATATTTGAGGCCAGAAGTTATAGTAGAAAAAAAACAAATATTGCAAGAAGACATATTACATAGATATGTGTAATAGTCTGGTGGTTCAAACTTGAAAGATAGTGAGAAATTCCAACATATCCCTATTGACATTTTTATGCCATTTTTGTTAATGTACATTTTTTTACTTAGAATTTGAGCTTTTTATCCAAGAAAACAACCTTTATAATTGTTTTTCATACATATAGTGAAATGGAAAATGGTGAGGTAAATCTCCAATTACCATATAAGCCAAAATTCCAATACTGTGTATCAGGTCATAGATTGAACTACATGTCACTTTCTTTGTAGGACTCAAAATTGTGTGGCTGATTAATTATGATTTTGATGTAACATGATAAGAACCTCCATGTTCACTAACATGGGGTCTATAAATGAGGATAGTCAGGACTCAGGAGACTCCAAGTGTATAAGGTTCAAAGGTGAGAAAAGAGTAAGTATGGGGTCTAAGGAAATGGATGCAGGGATGACAAGGGAAGAAAAGAACATGAATGATGTCCCAAAGAGACTTAAGGGTGGCCTCCTCACCATGCCCTTCATCTTGGGTAAGTCTTAATAACACAAATGTTGTTTTATATTTGTATTGTTAGCTTAGTTTTGATTCTTGTTGAACTTGGGATGTTTTGCACATGTTTTAGGAAATGATGTGGCTGAGAAATTGGCTGTGGTTGGTTTTGGTGCTAATATGATAACATACTTGACTAAAGAGCTCAACATGCCTTTAACTCAAGCTGCTAATACCCTCACCAATTTTAGTGGCACTGCTAGCTTGACTCCTTTACTTGGAGCTTTCATTGCCGATGCCTTCGCCGGCAAGTTTTGGACTCTCACCGGGGCTTCAATTATCTACCAAATTGTAAAACGCCCCATCCTCCAAGCTCCAACTTCTGTTTTTATAGTTACATTTATGATTTATATGAACCTTGCTGATGAAGTTTCTGTTTGTCCATTCAGGGGATGGTGTGCTTGACAATATCAGCTGTGTTACCCCAACTAAGGCCACCACCTTGTGGTAACAACACAATATGCCAACAAGCTAACTCCGGTCAGTTAGCTGTACTATACGGTTCACTACTTCTAACCGCGATAGGAGCTGGAGGGATACGGCCCTGCAGTGGCATTCGGAGCTGATCAGTTTGATGAGTCAGACCCTAAACAAAAAACATGGATATGGAAGTATTTCAACTGGTATTACTTCTCTATGGGAGTGTCCATTTTGTTGGCTGTCACAGTCTTAGTCTACGTACAGGACAATGTCGGATGGGGCTGGGGCCTTGGGATCCCTACTGTCTTTATGTTTGTATCAATCATTGTGTTTATACTTGGATATCCGCTGTATCGAAATTTAGATCCTGTTGGAAGTCCCTTTACTCGTCTGATCCAAGTCTCTATAGCTGCCTTCAAGAAAAGAAAGCTATCCATCAACACAAAATACTTGTATGAAAATGAGGAGCTTGATGCACCAATTTCCAATGGTGGCAAACTCCTTCATTCGAACCAGTTCAGGTATGTTTTAGTATCTTTCATTTGGTATCAAGACTGTCATATGGTGCATAATGCATTTAGTTTTTACTGACTTGTGAAAGATTTTCCAACTGCAGGTTTCTCGACAAGGCTGCTATGGTGACTGAAGAGGATGATACTAAGTCACCCAACTTATGGAGGCTCAACACGGTCCACCGTGTCGAGGAGCTGAAATGTATTATAAGGATGGGACCTATATGGGCAGCAGGGATCCTTCTGATAACAGCCTATGCTCAACAAGGCACATTTTCACTACAGCAAGCCAAGACTATGAATAGGCGCCTTTCGAAATCATTTGAAATCCCTGCAGCCTCCATGTCTGTCTTTACTTACATATCCATGCTATCAACTATCATATTCTACGACCGGGTTTTCGTCCCCATGACTCGAAAACTCACTGGTCTAGACCGTGGCATAACGTTCCTCCAACGGATGGGAATCGGGTTCACCATTTCGATCCTAGCAACTCTGGTTGCTGGTATGGTGGAAATAAAGAGAAAGGAAGTTGCAACATCACATGGCCTCATAGAAAATCCTCAAAACCTTACCTTACCTATCTCAGTTTTCTGGCTAGTTCCTCAGTACAGTCTTCATGGAATAGCTGAGGCTTTTATGTCAATCGGGCACCTCGAGTTTTTCTATGATCAAGCTCCGGAGAGCATGAGAAGCACAGCTACTGCATTGTTTTGGACTGCTATCTCAATGGGGAACTATATCAGCACACTTTTGGTCTCACTGGTGCACAAGTATAGTGCTAAGCCAGATGGGTCCAACTGGCTGCCTGACCGGAACTTGAACAAGGGGAAGTTGGAGTACTTTTACTGGCTGATCACTGCTCTTCAGGTTGTCAACCTGATTTACTATTTGTTCTGCGCAATGCTTTACAATCTCAAGCCTCTACAAGTTCAAGCCAAAGTGAATGCTGATTACAACAAGGAAGAGGTTGAGCTTGCAAGTCATGTTTAAGGCCATTTACCTTCCAAGAAGCCTGTAAATCTTTCGAAAAGTCGAAAAAGTTAGCTCAAGTAGGACTTTAAGTGTAAACTTCCCTAATGTATAATAAAATCCCAAGCCTGAGGCATGCCTATCACAAAAGTCTTCTAATGCCTAAAGCTGTAAATGCATTGTGAGAGTTAGGATTCTGTTGTGAGTCATGTATTTCAAAATCATTTGTACATATGAAAGTCAAGCTTTGTGTAGAATAATCAATAAGGTAGGGTATGAACTAGGAAGCATCTATCAAAAACTAGGCACAAAACCCTTTTCACTCGACTTTTCTTCGTCGATGTACTTAGTTTCTAGTCTATATAACATCATTTTATTGTTGTTCAGTCTTAGAAAATTCAGATGAGATTGTTGTATCAGTGTCTGCAAAGCTGTTGATAAATCTTTTTCAAGTTTTTCTTGTAGGTGAAGCTGGACATGTTTTTGACATACTAAGGCTAACCTGTGATTCTAAGATATCAGTGGCTGCAGGGTCAAAAGGGATATATGATGAAAAAAAGGAATGATGATCATAGAAATGTTGTGAAGGAACGGCCGAAGTTAATTCTTCAGAAGACTAGTTTAGCTTCACTTGAATGCCTCGCCATGCCGCTTGTGAGCATCTCATTTCAATGTCATTCTGAAAAACTCAGGTTTTTTTTCTTATAATTATAGATACTAATTTTCCGGGTTCTGCAGGTTCATCAAGTTGTTCTTTCTGCAGATTTTCAGTGTCCGAAATGCCAGGAGAGGATCAATGATGTAATTTCAAGAATGAATGGTATGTCTTTCAGAATCCTTTCAAGAAAATCTCATTGAAATTCTTCCATGTATTCATCTGAAGATCTGCTGTATTCTATAAGCTTATGATATATAAATATTTTATAAAAACTGTCTGCAAAGATCTTTGTGAGCATTCTGAGGGAGCTTAAGAAATTGTTGTAAATTTCTCAATCAGATTTTAATGATTAAGTTGAACTTTTGGAGCAGAAATTGAGTCTATGGTGCTGAATGTGCTGGACAAGACAGTGACACTAACCTGTAAATACCCACTTGAGAAGAAGCTCCCTGCACCACAGTTGGGCACTATTTACTACAGACCTCTTCAAAACAAACTTACTCCTTTCTTGAAGCTATGCAAACTCTACAAAAGCTGAATACAAGTATTCTTCTCCACCAGAATTTCAATACTTGATCAACTCTACAATTCTTCTCCTCTCATTTTGTGCATTGTATAGAATATAGATAGATGAGAATATGTACAACATTCACTCCATTTGAGTCCTCCATTGAAAAATAAAATGTCATATCAAAAATAGAACCTTTGATAGAATTCAATCTTCTGTAATTAATTTTGATTATCTGACTATTCTAATTAATTAATTAATTGATTATGAATTGACTATTAAATTAGAAAAAAAATCTGAAATGTTGAATTTCATGGTTTATTCTGAATTAAACAAAAAAATGGTCTCAATAAAAATTATCAACCGACAAAAATAAAACAAAAAAGGTTTGGATACAAGTGAGATTTTTTGTTGAAAACCTAGTCATGTATATCGGATTCGGCTAATGGGATTCCCATAAAAGCTTCGAAATTTAGCTTTGTTAAGATCTTTATTGACTTGGGTTCTTAGGGTTTTCGGATTCCGCACTCTGTACTCAAAAAGGTTTCCCTTTTTCCTTTCTTCTTTTATCTGTGTGATGTTCTTAGTCTGAGTCTTATTTGGATGAATCTAAGTTCAGGAAATGGTGGGTTGATTCATTGCTTTTTTTCTTATTGTGTTGTTTGTAAATATTTGGTTTGGTATTTGTCTTTGAATTCTGAAAATTCAACTGTGTAGGATTGAATGCCATCAAACTAGTAAAATATGAGCCTCGTTTTCAATCTTGTTCAGATGCATGTTGATTGTTAACCTGTATTCAATTAAATTTTGAAGCTTGTAAAATATATTGTAGTACCGAGAACATACTAGGGATTATGCGACAGGTTTGAGAAACAACCAAGTGGTGAAACCATAACCATGACATATCCTTACCCAAAAACAATCCTGTGGTTGAAAAGCCATCTCTGTTAGAGCAATGACACTAACATGAAATTCCTTGACCTAACCTCAATTGAAAAATTCTAACTCAAGGGAAATCCTTTCGAATTCCCACTAGGTTTTATGGCTGCAGCTCAGTGTACCCTCAATTTCATTCAGTTGCCATTCAGCTTCTGTGGACCAAAGATCAAAACTTTATCATATTTTACTTCTAACCTTCACACCCCATCCAATTATTCTACTCCTAGCAGCAGCTACAATAATTTCAAGCTCTCAGCTCGGATGTACGAAGAACTAAGAAACGTTCCATTATTTGCTAAGTATCTTTTGTTGTCTGATTAAGCTTTTGATTCAGTTGATTTGTATATTTGATTTACAGTTTCAAGAATTGTGGAAAGGTTTGTGCTTTGGTTTCGGAGGAGAGCCCAGTTGGGTCAAGTGCTGCTGCCTATACTGATATGTTCAAGCTCACTTATTTAGAGGCATGTTTGATTGAACCCAATTTGTAAATCTTGCTGCTTTGAAAGTTAATGTACGAATTAGCAGTAAGCTTATTTGTTTGTGTTTGTGATGTTTTAGGGAAATAGCTGGCTGTGGGATGTGAATGGGCTGAAGTTGCTGGTTGATCCTATTTTAGTGGGCAATTTGGATTTCGGGATTCCGTGGCTGTATGATGCTGCTAAGAGGATACTAAAGAATTTCAGTGTACTATTTAAATACCAAACCTTGTCAAGTTGTGCAGGCTTTGTGATTAGATAATATATTCAGATAGCACGTGAAAGTTTGGTTTCTGTGAATTTAACTTCAGTCTCAGTTAATTAGTATTTTTAACTTTCTTGCAGCTCAGTGATCTTCCTGATCAGATCGACTGCTTGCTAATTACTCAAAGCCTTGATGATCATTGCCATTTGAAAACTTTGAGGCCTTTGTCTAAGAAATACTCTGATTTGAGGGTCATAGCCACGCCAAATGCTAAGGCGTTATTGGATCCCCTTTTCAGCAATGTGAGTAACTTTAGCTTAAATCAAATTCTTGTAATAAAATTTTCAATGCAGAATGTAGTCTCCATGCCCCGTTTCAATGTCTGGTGAATCATTCTTGTGTACAGGTCATATACCTAGAACCTGGCCAAAGTTATGATATCAGTGCTGGGAACAACTCTACCGTTACAGTTCGAGCCACTGCAGGGCCAGTCTAGGCCCTCCTTGGCAACGACCAGAGAATGGGTAAAGCTTTTGCACCTTATCGTTGCCGACTTCTAGATGCCATATTTGCTTTGTTTTGTAATACACAAACTTTTTCCTTATAACCAATTAACCACTAGTCACATGACTCGCATACTCATATTGGTGTCTTGCCTAATGGACTTCAGCTACATAGTCACATCTCCAAATGATCAGCTGAGTCTTTACTATGAGCCACATTGTGTTTACGACAACACGTCTGTCGAGAAGGAACAGGCTGATATTGTCATAACCCCAGTTATAAAGCAGATTCTACCTGGTTTAACTCTTGTTTCAGGACAAGAAGATGCAGTAAAACTAGCTAAGCTGCTGAATGCCAAGTATGCATATATCATTTCATTTAATTCTCTTGTTTCAGATTCCACTTCTCTACTAATGCTGGCTTATCCTATAGTTTTCACATACACATTCCAAGTAAAAAATGTTTCTCAGATATGTGGTGCCAATGAAAAACGGAGACCTTGTCAGCAAAGGCCTTCTTTCAAAATTGATTAGGACTGTTGGCACAACAGAATCATTCAAGGTCCGGTATCTTGTCCTCTTGGACTAATTTTAAGCATTGCGACAGATCATTTGTCTTACTTTTATTTTCATAAAGCATTATGTTTCATCTAAGTGCAGGAAATATTGTTGAAAGAATTACCACAAGTTCAGGTACTCGAGCCCACACCAGGAGAGCCACTAGAAATCCCACCACCTCAGAACCTTTCCTAGCTCATGATCCGGATCAGAGGTTAAACAACATATCTTCAATAAAAACATTATATGAGATGTATAGGAATGAGGTTCATCTGGAGCCAATAAGGCACATTTCTTAGGATGATGAATATTGTTCGATATTAAGTGATACTCGCCTCAGATGTTGTTTCAACATAGTTGGCAAAACATTAGTTCATTATGCATGTCTTGGACTAGATAAACACAATATTGTCTGTTAATGCCACAACTGACCAGATCTTAACATTCGATTTTTCGCCAGTTGATTTCTCACCGGAATCTTCTGTTTATGAAATGCTTTGAAAAGTCCATAATATATACCAAATGGGATTTTTGTTTGAAGTAAAAAAGTCTTGTATGATATTAACATCAAGAAAGCAATGAGGAAGCTTCATCTTGTTCTTTTCAATGAAGTTGGTGTCCACTAGAATGTATATTTTCTCATAAGAGCATCAAACCTGTGTTCAATGGTTTTATAAAACCGCCACTACATCAATACATCTGAATAGAAGAGCATCAAGTCTTTAGTCAATGCCTTAATACCTTTCCTATTGTGCAACTAGCTATCCAGCTTTTGTCCACATTATACAAACTATCTTCTTTTCATGATAAACTTCTCATGCAACTTGCCAACTAGATCCACCATCCATAGAACAAAGAGATAAATCCACATAAAATATTCCCTAAAACATAGACTTAGATAGAATGTTACAAATATGCAACAATGGCTGATGATGTCCTTTGTTTCTTCATACTTTGGAATTGGAACAAGTCCTTGTCTTCATGGCTAATCATCCTCTTCATGTCATTAGGTTTTTCATGATAATGTTGCAAATAGGGCTCTTGATAATGTTCACTCCAAATAACCTGATAGTCGATTTAGCAAGTTCTAAGTCGGATAACTCGGTACTACCCGACTCACCTGACCCATTTTTAGGTTTTAAGTGTATGTAAAGTTGTCGGTCTGCTCCGTTGGACCGTTCGAAACTGACTGTGTCACCTGCATTCAAACCCTTTTCCTTGACGAACCTGCTCCAACCCTTAGTGAGCACATAACTCTGACTACTGTTCCAATATGAATACCTAAACCTCCATACCTTTCCATTACAATCCTCAAAGTTCAACAACACTCCCTTAGATGCTGCGGCAGCTGCTGTCACACCTGACTATTCAACGGAAAATGCTTCTCTGCATGTTGCTTAGGGATCACTAAACGGTTCAACTTCCCTACATCACTAGGAGTCACAACCTTCTCAAACAAGTGTCTTTCATTCCAACTATATGCCCTCCAACTCTTCCTAACCCATTATTATTTCCCATCATCTAGCCCTACACTCCTCCGGTTCTGCTCCAGCTCATCTGCATAAGTATGCTTGCGTAACATATCTACAATCTCAGGTTTGGATCGAGAGTTCAAGAAAGCAGACTCCACTGCATCTCGTTCACGGTTTCAGTTGCTAAAGGCTTGAAGTTGGTGACCGCATCACGTCCACGGAACCTCTGAGCAGCCGTATCATAATGCCCTAGCTGCTTCTTCCTCCTCATTGAACGTCCCTAGCCAAACCCTCTGATGCTTCTCATAGATCTGTGCTCCCCACCGGCCATTCGGCTGTGGTACCACTCCCTTGTATTTAGAAGACGGCAGCTTTCTTGATTCGGCCTCCAGTATCCCATTATTATTCGGTCCTCCGATTGCACCGGTCATTTGTGAGTCGATTATCACGCTTACTCCACTCCCCACCCGGCTCAACTTCTCATCATTCTTTGACTTGTTAGATCCAAATATCACCGATGGGGAATCACTTGTTGCGCTGGACTCATCAGTGCAACTCCCGATCTCCATCTTGCCAAAAGTTAATGATAGATTTGAATTAGTAATAGGGTTTTGGATGATAATGATATGGTGTAACCAACAGAGCTCAGATTGTATTGAAACTGAAGAAAGCAGTAAAGAAATTGTTTTGAAGGTTGAAACTGAGAGCTTGAGAGATGAAGAGCTGATGATGGAAGGTGGAGAAATATATAGGGCAGCTGAGAAAATTGCCAAGCACTTCTCCTGTAATTTTCCATTAGTTTTAAATTTTATATCACATGTTGATTTATCCTCCATAATAGAATTGATGGTTATGGTGATGACGTGGGCCAACCTAAATATGGAGAGGAAAGTATTAGTATGGATAGATAGTTTTAGATGAGACCTCATGGCTCATACTTGCACCCGGTTTTTGCTACTACACTGCTAGTATTGTGAATTGTGATACTAATGATGTTTTGTGTCGACGTATGTGTGTTAATGTACATTCAAACATGTTTTATCAGTTTGGTCAACTGAAATGCAAGATAGCTTGTCTACTATTTAAGTTATATATGGCCTGTGTGGGAAATTAAATATCTCATATTGTATATTGAAAAGGTATATTTTACGCATGTGGAAACACAGATAGGCTGAGGGTTGAGGCTGCCATGGATGCAAGTGATCATATAATATACGAAGGGATTGTTTGGAGATGAGGATATTTATGGGGAAGTGTTGTGGGCTGTGTATGGTGGCATTAATATTAGCCAACTGGATATAAAAGCCAGCAAGGCTAGCAACCAAGTTGGTGTTTGTGTTGCCTGTAGAGTTGTTTGTCTTTGTCGTATCCAGGTGGATGCATATGCTGCTTCTCTGCACATACACATCAAGCTTTATTTTTATTTTAGGTATTCTCATATCCATTCAAATTTCAACACCATGGAAAACATTGGCTTATAGATATAATTGTAGTTTATAGTTGGTTCCATTAAAAGAGAATTTTTAGATGGTTTAATTAGGATTTGATATTTACGTATTAATTAGGTCTCCGGCGGGATATGAAATGTTATATAATGAAACCAAAGCATTTTAAACGCTCCAATTTGTTGCAATTTTCTTGATGCTAATGTGCTGAGACTAGTCTAGTTTTCTTGATTAGCTAGGTTTAGTTGAATGCATGCATGCATTATGCGAGAATAAGATGACATTATATGGGTTGGGGGGACCCAATGCCGGTCGACTTTCAGGAGTAAACGGACATCAGAATTGAATCCATCACAAGATCATCACTCATCACCACCAGCCACTTCTTGCTGCTCCATAAAATAGTAGTAGTATAGTGGCGGATTCAGGATTTTTCTTCATCGGGGGCAAGAGTAAAAAATATTTCTTTTAATAATGATAGTTTTTTAAACGACATTTAATTACGAATATTCTTATCAAGGATTAAGTCGTAGATGGATAAACAAGTTTTTGTGAAACAAAATGACATCATCTTAATCGTTGATTTTTATTCATCCAGCGGTCGATATTCATAACCCACATTTTCAACTGTTTATTTTTCTAATTCAACCACTTATTTTAATTCAAAATTAATTTAATCTTAACCTTTAGATCAATCAAAATCAACGATTGAGATGATGTCTTCATTCTTACAAAACTTTAGTGTCCCCTAAGATTCAAAATCTCTTAAAAATGTAGTAAAACTCAAAATTATGAATAATACTAAGGTGTTAAGAATTGTATAAAAATTATGAATATACTCGGCATCTTATTTAAAGATAAGACTAGATTTTATAACTCAATTATAAATAAAAAATATAAGAGAAATCAGCACTTAATTCATAAATTTAATGATTTTGTAATCCGAAAAATGAATAAAAAAATTAGTAATTGAATATTTATTCTTTTTAGATTTCTCTTATCAACATTATTATAATAATCTTATATTTATATAATAAATTATGCTAATTTCATATATATAGTATAAATAATAAATATTATATATAGTATATAATAAATATTCATTGGGGGCACCGGCCCCACCCTTTTAAAGGTGGTTCCGCCCCTGGTAGTATATACGGAGTAGATTAATATAATCCTTCTCAACCAATATTTGTCTGTCGACGTATTTTTTGATTTGTCATGTTGCCCTATTTTCTTCCTACATGCTTATCCTTTCCGGCTTTTCATCATATGTTCTGATTGAGATGTAATGATGCTTATTGCAAGGAATTCAAATCTCCTATTTTCATGCAATATACCCAAAATGTCCATATATGCACACATGATTTGATGAGTTATAAACATTAATCTTATAAATGTTACATTTTCCAGCAACATCCTTATTCCTTTCTATTGGGTCATGGAATTTAAATGTACCTATCTCCTCTAACCTATATTCCTATAAATATCCAAAATCCTTGCGATTAAGACGACTTAGTTTCTCATTAGAGGCATAGCCACAAGTTACAATTAGGAAGATTGTATGTCTGGTTGACTCTTCGTGCTTCATCAATTTGGAGTAGGACAAAGACCTTACTCATGTCTAGACCTAATCAGTGTAATCATATTTTTTATTGTCATGAAGAGAAGACCCACTGCTCATTTAGAGAGATGCATTAACAGTCAAATATCAACTGTATAATTATTCACCTCCACAACTATCAACTAACCCTAGAGATAGAAAACCAAATACCTGTGAAACCAAGTTAAGAGGCAGCTCTGATGATACTGTTTCACGCTAATAACGTAAATAATGAAAGTGAGATGGAGAAAGAGTTACGCAATGGGAATATTTTGATCCTTGAAACATTATTCACTGTATAAAAATCGGCCAATTAGTATTTATTGGTCCAAGTTGGATGGATGTGGGTTCCATAATTCATCTATCATTTTGTGCTTATTAAATGACCTCCTCTTAGTGGCTAGAAATCCACTTCACGTCCACCAATTGGCCTCTTGGATTTCAAAGCTTGAAAAGGGATGTGGTAAAATTGATGCCCTACCAACTCACCACAATGTCACCTGGTTCACTAGTTTTAATATCAAGTCAAGCTGATTGCCACTTAATTATAACTAAACTATTGAGAATTAGTTGGCGACATTGTGGCGGCTACGTATACAAAATACATTGGCACGAATATACACATCAATGCAATAATAATGTGTTCCCACTTCATGATGGTGCAAAGTCATAAACATGAAAGGTCAAATTAAACAACGTGTATGTGAACCTTGCTTTTTTGTACATGTTTTACAAGAACATTCAACATTGGCTCCATGTAGTGTAGTTGCTAAATCATACATCATCAATCGAGCCAATATGTGAGAATTGTTTATAATTCAAGGTCAAGACTATCTTCAGTTTCGGGTACGTAGTTGTTGCCTTGTTGGATGCATACTTCTAAATGCATGGAAGATGTTGACTTAGCGATATTTAGAACAAGTTAAGACTTCCATTAAAGGGACTTGGTCCGAAACACTTGCCTAAAACTTCTTTTGCTCACACTTGCCTGGTGGTGGTGATCTTCTTTATATGTTGTGTACTACACTTGTAATGCTACCTCAGATCAATGGGTCTCAGGCCCAAACAATGACTCACTAGACAAAAGCTTACAACTTTATTTAGGCCCAGTCCATTAAAAGCCCAAAAACGTGGATATTCTCAATTTCCGATCTTCTCTGACTTTTCCAACATTCATCATCTTTCATTATTTTATTTCACAGCAGTGAGTTAAACGACGCCGCATGTGAATATTGAGATCTTATTTTCCGTTTAAAAAATAAATTGAATTAATTTATCATCGTCTTCACAATCTAACAATTCGAAGCCCTAATTCAACATCCACCTTTCGATTCCCAAATCTGAGCCCTAATTCGGATTCAGCAAATTTCAGTTCAGAATTTTCGGTTCGATTGGTATTGGAAAAATTGAGTTTGAAAGGTTAAATTCAAGTACATAACACTCGACTCCGATCGGAGTCAACTGCAGCCAAATTTCTGAGTGATGGATTTTCAAGTGGTCTTGCTTGCAGGCGGTGCTTCCACGAAGCTCATTCCTCTTGTCTCTCAGGTTTCTTGCTTAATTTTGCATTTCTCTGTCTCTTGTGTTAAAAAGGTTTCATCTTTTATTGTTGAATATATGTTTTGGAGTTTGGAATTTGAATGCTGATTGAGTTTTGGATACAGGAGTTGCCAAAGGCACTGCTTCCGGTAGCAAACAGGCCGGTGATTTCGTATGTGTTGGATCTTTTGGAGCAAAGTAATCTCAAGGATCTCATTGTTGTATGATTTTATGGCTCCCTTGCATTTGATTTTTAGTATGGATGGCCTTTTGGATGCATGTGAGTAAATGTTTTGATTGAAAAATTTATGATTTTTGTAAAATAGGTAGTCGAAGGAGAAGATACTGCTATATCAGTAGGAGGCTGGATATCGAGTGCATATGCTGATCGTCTACATATTGAGGTACCAAAAATGATTGTTTTGATCCTTTCTCATGATCATTTCCAGTGCTGCAGTTGAGGAAATCATGAAATCCTAGAATCATCTTCCATTATGAACATCTGTAGTTTAGCAGTTAACACTTCATTACAATGCACGTAGCTGTTTTGTTTGAGAAAGAATTAGGATTGCTTATCACTGTTAATGTTATCGAGGCACATGGCATGAGATCATGTACTTTCGTTGTTGTCTTGTAACTCTTGTCTAGATGATTGTTGAACGATAGGTTTAATAGTTGATATATTTCTGCTGTTGCAGGTTGCTTCTGTTCCTGAAGACGTTGGAACTGCTGGAGCACTTCGAGCTATTGCACACCACTTGACCGCCGCAGATGTTTTGGTTAGTACGAACTGCAAAGCCTAACCAAGCAACTGTAACATGTATTTTGAGTTTTGACAAGGGTTCTCCCTTCTCTTTTGTTTCTTTAAAAACCAGTACAGATGTTTAATTCCTCTGTGCAACTAGGCTTAATGAAGTCCTTTTTGTACGAATAGGATTGGGTATTACAATAATTCTCAACCTTTATCAAAAACAATGACAGCAAGTAGAATAAAATGTATTGTTTAAGATTATTTCTGCATGGAAATTCATCTTCTTATTGCCTGCAGGTGGTGAGTGGGGATCTTATATGTGACATTTCTCCAGGAGCTGTGGCGGCTGCTCACAGGCGACACGATGCAGCAGTAACTGCACTTTTATGCTCCACTCCAATTAGTGGAGCATCAGAGGCAGGATCTATAGGTGGAAAAGAAAAAGTTAAGAAACCAGTTCGCTACAACATCATAGGATTGGACCCATTGAAGCAATTCTTGCTATACATAGCTTCTGGTTTGCAATTCTACTGCATTTTTTGATTAGTTTTAATTCTTGTGGTTATTTTTGCATCACGTATATATAATTACCCCAACAGGAGCAGATATTGATAGAGATCTAAAAGTCCAGAAAAATATCTTTCGTGCAGTTGGACAGGTTTGCAAACTTTTTACGGCTATCCTACTCTCTGACTTTGAACAATGAGCATAAATATCAATATTTCAGTAGCACTGTTACGCTAAAGACTTTCCTTTGACTTGTTTTTTTGTTTGGCTTTTAAAAGAGTCCCAATTTTTACCTTAAAAAGTGTTTTACTCGATTTAAGACTCGTTATATTCAATCCTAATGCAGATGGAAGTTAGATCTGATCTCATGGATGCCCATCTATATGCTTTTAACAGGTGAATTCTCAATCTTGCAGAATTTTTTTCTCCTTTTACAAATATTGAGAAGCCATCCTGCATATTGTCCACTCAGGTCTGCACTGCTAGATGTTTTGGATCAAAACGAGAAGTTTCAAAGCATACAACATGATGTAGTTCCATACCTTGTTCGCACCCAGCTGGTTGGTTAGAAATTCCCAATTAATGATTAATTACATTGCAATGAATAGTTGAATGCAACAAGCCTTGGCAATTGATCAATGTCTGACTATGATATTCTATTAATGAACTCTAGACATCAGAAGTATTGGAAAATGGCACACCACCTGCTGAAGAAAATGGGAATATGGGTTCATCAGTAAACAGCAGAATATTGCTGTCTCAACTGCTGGCTAATTCTTCTACTCCTGGTTTCCATGAATTATATAAGCTTGGTAATGATTCTCTCTTGAAGAGAAAAATCCATAAATGTTGTGTCTACATAGCCAGCAAAGACAAGTACTGTGCGCGCCTGAATTCCATCCAAGCTTACAGTGACATAAACCGAGATGTGAGTAATTCCTCTTATTTGCTGGTTGTCTTGTATATGACGTATGTAATTAATGCTTATTAGATATTGATATAAATGCGGATATTTGTTTTCGTTATATTGTTTCAGGTTATAGGGGAATCAAATCATCTGTCAGGCTATTCATTCTCATCTCACAATAACATCATCCATCCTTCAGCGGAGCTTGGATTAAAAACAACTGTGAGGGCTCTTGGTTTTTGCAACTGATTTCAATTATTGATGGTCATCAACAAGCATGTTTTTATTAAATTATCTTTTTAGGTTGGACCACATTGTATGTTAGGAGAAGGATCACAGATGGGTGACAAATGCAGTGTGAAGCGGTCTGTTATTGGCCGTCATTGTCGCATTGGGTCAAATGTGAAGGTAAAAGTTATTGTGTTAATAATGATCCTTGTTTAATGTCTATTGTTTAATGACTTAAATTTTATCACACTGGCTTTTGATCTCCAGATTGTCAATTCAGTTGTCATGAACCATGTAACTATTGCCGATGGATGTTCAATTCAAGGTTCTGTGGTTTGCAGCAATGCACAAATTCAAGAAAGAGCGAATTTAAAGGATTGCCAAGTAACAACTCTTCGTTATTTTCATTTCCTATAATCCTCTAATTCCTTTGTTTTTTGGTTCAGCTAATGCACTTGACTTCTAAAACCCCTTTTGCACTTCGAACCAGGTGGGAGCAGGTTATGTGGTCACCGCCGGGTGTGAATATAAAGCGGAATCCCTTGCAAAGAAATAGAACTTCTATACGAGGACATGCTTTACTCCTTGATTCATCAATTTGGTGCAGATATTTGGCAGGCCAGTTTTCAAGAATCTACATGAAGCAGTCTACTTCCGAGGGTGTTGGTATAGACATAGAACATGGCGTTTTTGAAGAACAAGAGTTGGAATCCTTTCCATATCCAGAATTTTGAGGACCTCATTTGTCTTTATAATATTCTGTAGGATTGAGCATTCTCACCAAATGTCCCAATTCAATCATCCTATCCTCTGCATACAATTTTGTCACTTCATATAACTGTGCAAGGATCAGAACGTTGGCATTCGGCCAGTGTCAAGTTCACGTCGAAACAAGATGAAAAACGAAGCTGCTTCTTAAATGAATCACAACATGTCACGTGTAAAGACAATCAACCCTGTGACATTTGATTTTAACATTTTCCCGCAAGCTTTTAAAATAAATTACAATTACATCCTCACCATGTATATGCTATGGGAAAACGTATCTTCTAACACTCGGACAAGTAAGAAGAGTCAGCGGTGGTGGTTCAAAGACAGAGTGAGGAACCAAACAGCCCGTGGACCTTGGTGATTAGTTTAGCTGGATAGGGAGCAGCAGGAAGGCGCGGGGTGGAAGGCTCAGGCTTGTTCTTCTTTTGCCTTCTTAATTGGAAGAATTGCTGCATTATTTGAGAACATTCTGCTAATAAAACACCTCGTCGGATATTCATTTTCGGATGGAAAGGGTGAACTGGAGCAGCTGGCTTATCTGCTAAGTCCGGAACATTATCTCTTTCACCATCCTCGGGGAAAAGTCTGCACATAATCAAATATCTCAGTCAATTGTTTGTTCGGAAAGAAAATTTTCATTAGAGGGATCACAAAAAACTTAAACTGACAGAGGGACATGCACATGCCCTAGAAAAAAGTAAGATGCGACTGTAAGTGTTGGTATAAATATGTTACCTAATCCAGCTTCCATCTGCTCCTAAGAGCTTGTTTGGAGCTCCCCATACAAGGGTGGTGACCCTAGCTTGAAGTATTGCTCCAGCGCACATGGCACAGGGTTCAAGAGTCACATAAAGTGTTGTTTCCTGCGGTAATTCCCAATTTCCCATAATTTAATTTACCAGATACGACTTATGTGGAGTATCAAAATAGATTTTTGGGAGTAACTCTTTTGAACGAGATGCTAGGAGATCCAAAATGTGTATGGAAAATTTTGATCATAAATGACAGAAAATTAGATAAAGTACAAGTAGGTGACATACCGAGAGTCTCCAAGTCCGAAGTGCAGTTGATGCATCTCTTATGCATATCATCTCAGCATGTGCCGTAGAGTCCCTCAACTCTTCCACTCTGTAACAGCATTGAAAATGTTATGCTCAATAGTTAGATAGACACAGATTTGAAATGAGAAAAAACAAAAAGTGCACTTACAGATTACATCCTCGTGCAACAATTTTTCCATCTTTTACGAGCACAGCGCCAACAGGTACTTCCCAATTATCTGCAGCCTTTTGGGCTTCTACCAGCGCTTCTCGCATGAAAATGTCATCAATTTTATTTTGTTCTGTTTCCCTCTTTAGCGCCTCTTCCCATTCCTCAAATTTATCTCTTGGAACTTGCGTAGCCCGCTGGAACTTTCTCCTTGCATGTTCTCTTTCCTTTTCTTCAGGTTCAGAAGCTTCAGTTAGTCTCACAGGTGAAGGTTGCTGATCAGTCAGCTCCACTGAGCTACTAGCAGTTTTATCATCCATAGCCCTAAGGGATGTACTTCCGATAGCCGGAGATCTGCCCAATCGTCTAGAAGGTAAAGATGGCGACTGCAGTAGCAGCCCTGGGCTCCTATAAGTAGCTAGAAAACTCATTTCAGTTCCACTTGACGATGGACCAGAGGACGCTTCAGTCAGTCTCACTGGTGAAGGTTGCTGATCAATCTGCTCCACTGAGCTACTAGCAGTTTGATCATCCATAGCCCTAAGGGATTTACTTCCAACTACTGGAGATCTGCTCAATCGTCTGGAAGGCAAAGAAGGTAAAGACGACGATGTCCCTAGCAACCCTGGGGTACTAAAATTAGCTAAAATACTCATTTCAGGTCCACTTGGCGGAGGTTTAGCTTCTTCAAATGTAAGCGAAACTCCTTGGGCAGCAAAGCCACTACCTGAAAATCCTGAAGTTAGTGATGAACCTGACATGCTATGCTCATCAATTACCAATTTAGTATCAGACCCGGCTTGTGGACTCTTAGTATGTTCTTTTTCAAGTTTCTCTTTATTAGAAGGAGAAAAAGGTTCATCAAATGGACTTCTTTTTTCAGCTTCCTTCGTTACAAGTTCGTCCTGTTCAGGACCTGAAAACCATGCATCACTGCTTGCAGACTCATTTGACGAACTCCTCTTTCTTGATTTTGATGGTGAGCTCTGGCCCTCACCACGGAAAATCCAACGTGCACGAACTACATTGCCAATCACATTCCACAACGAACGTCCGGTTCTTTTACCGGAAGTGTTCCCAGCTTTGGGAGACACTTCAGGAGTTTTGACCTTAGCAGATGGTTTATCCGATGATTGCGCCACATCCCACTTTTCATCTGAGGGACCTTTAGCTTCAGAGCCTTCAGATGAGTGCGGAGAATCTTGATTCTCTGATTTAGTTTTCTTTAGTCCTCCCTCCTGAACTTCTGATGCAAATAAATTAATTTTAGCTTGCTCGAGGAATTCTTCAACCAGAACATTAGATGAATTTTCAATACGCTCAGCCGAACCCAATGCATCTTCACTGGATATAGGCTGTTCATAAGTGGTGGTATCTCTAGCACCTCCTCTATGAGATTTGAATTCAGAACTATGATACTGTCCCTGTTGCTGGAGATGCTCATAGCGATATCTGTCCCCACTGTCATCTTGGGGTGCCATTTCATGACCATATGACATTGCCGGCACTTTGCTGAATGTACCTCCAGACTGCAGCTGATGTGTTGCAAGGATCTCTGCTGGTTCAGAAGTTCTTTTATCATCTGCTTTGGCAATGACTTTCTCCGTCCTGTTTTTATAACTCAACTTAAACGCTTCTTCTGAAGCCTCCTTTCGAAGCCTTGATTCCTGAACCAGTCTGTGGTGTTCCCTCTCAGCTTCAAACTGTTTATAACTCTCTTTGAGTTGACTAAGCTGCTCCATTTTCTCCTCAGCTACTCTTGCATCCGACATATGCACTCCCTGGCGAGAAGTTACTTGGGAATCAATTGTACTAGTCAATGCACTAGTCTCAACTAGTGATCCAAGTGAAACTCTAGATTCCTTCCTAGATTGAATTTCTTGGCGATCTTCACAACTAGCTTCCAAAACTGTCTCCACTTGAGACTGACCTGTAGCTGAAGTTGAACTGCTTCCTCCAACCATTATGCTAGAATCAGATTGCTTTTTCGAAATGGATGTTTTTTGAATCTCACTACGGTTTATTTCAGATATGTTAATGATCTGCTGCGAATCTCTTCTCAACTCGGTTTCTGTGAGGGCTGAGTTGCGTTGCCGATGGTCCTCTATCAACTTCTGAGCTGAAACTGACTGTTTGTTTTCGAGCAAATTTGATACTTCACTAGTATCATCGATTTCTTGGATCCGTATTGTCCCTGTATGTTGCTGTGATGATCTTCTGACCAGTTCTTGCTCTCTTTGCTCTTGAGCTGAAATTGACTGTTTGTTTTGGCGCAAATTTGATACTTCACTTGTATCATCGATTTCTTGGATCCGTATTGTCCCTGTATGTTGCTGTGATGATCTTCTGACTAGTTCTTGCTCTCTTTGCTCTTGAGCTGTAGTTGACTGTTTTTCGCGATGCAAATTTGATACATTGACAGCATCATCAAATTCTTGTATCCGTAATGCCCCTGTATGTTGCTGAGACGATCTTCTTACCAATTCTTGCTCTCTATGCTCCTTCCTAGCATGAGTCGATTTTGTTGACGTGCTTACATTGTCTTTTTGCACACTTGATTGCACGTATTTATTGGAATTTGTTTTGGCATCAGACTCAAGAACTTCCTCAAATTCGGATTCTTTGTTATACCTTCTCCCTGATTTGGATATTTCATTAGAACCACCCATATCAGATCGAATTCTTTCCTCTCGCCTGTTTGATATCAAACTTGTGTTGTCTTGACTGCTCTTAAATTGCTTATGTGAAATATCAGACTTCTTATATGAGCTGTTGTATGCTTCTTCTGATTCTGAGAATCTCTTCACCGCAGTCCCGGCTGCAGATTTCGATTGATCCACTGCTGTTTCAACCAGCTGTTTTTCTGACTTTTTTCTATCCCATCCGACAACATTTCCTTCATATGATCCACTAGCCATGGTTTCTTCAACTCGAATTCCCTGCTGCTTATGTCTACGTCTCTCAGTTTCTTCAAAAAAATCATGGCTCTCTTCATCATTTCGATTCCTAAACTCCTTGTTAAATTTGCTTGATTCTGCTTCAACATATGTACTATTTTCATGTTTATCAAGACTTCAATATCTTCATCACTCTCAATATCCCCAGAAGATGACATCGAATAGTACAACGAACATCCAGATCCCTCTTTTCTCAATTTTTCATTATTTTCACTTAATACATTTACACTCTCGCTCCGCCGTCTTCCGTGAGTTTTCGTCGATTCCTCACCCTTCCGTTGTCTCTGCAAAGATCCTGAACCATCGCTCGTTCTTACCTTGTTCTTCTTCTCAATGGCAATATTTTTCTCTATTTCACGTCCATTACCAGTACTAGTTATGCAAGTTTTCTTCAACTCACCATGCCTCGTCTCCTTCCGAGATGAACCAGACGCAATACTCTTCATTTTTCTCCTGCTACATTCATCACAAACATTCTCCTTCTTCTCTACTCTCTTCTTTCTCGGCCAAACAATTTTCGTTTCAGTACTAACAACAGTGCTCTCGACCACATTATCCGCTAATAAATCAATCAAATCTTCAGCTTCACTCAACCACCCGCATACCTCCGCCACTCCCTCCTTTCCACAAACTCCAACCCCCCAATCCTATCTTTACCCCTCCCCGCCCATCTCTCCCTCCCACCCTTATACTCCACTGGTTCAAATCTCAAACCTTTCCTGGCATCTCCATCGCAACATTCAAACCCATAATCAATCCTATCAATTCCGCTAAGCCTCGAGTACATACCACTACCAAGCTTCAACCTCCTCCCAACAGAACACTGAAGCAAACTAGATTGCCTCAACCCATAAACCAAGCTACTACTCAAATCCACTCTATGGACACACAATTTACAACAACAACAATATGAAGAAGAAGAAGACGAACAAGAACCATCAAAAGGCGAACAAAGACCACAACTTTGCAATCGCAACCCTCCATCAAAGCAATAACAAGAATCATTAAACCTAATCGGAACCGACCCACTAACCCTAAACCCAACACTGGAACTAATACAGCTGTTATACATGCTTCAACGCCAAATTAAAAAACACCCAATTCGTCAAATCCCGATGAATAGGGTTTCTGTTACCTCAGTTCAAGAAATGGTGGCTACTGGTCGGCGGAGGATCGGAGATACGAGGAGTGCGGCTGAGTGTTGGGGATTTATGTGGGGTTTGTCTTATCTGGATCGGATTGATGTGGTGTAGGAATATCGATACGGATCGGAGAGTTGAATGGTTGGGATTTGAAGTGGGACTTTGCCAGTTCGTCGATTGCTTATGCCGGATTTACATCTCATGACAACGGCAGGTAATTACAATTTTTATTAAAGTTATTTAGTTACGATCATGTGAGACAATAACTAAGAAGAATGGACAAAATTAGACGGTTAAATTTGTGAAGAACACGCTATCGAAAAAAAAAATTGTGAAGAATACGAAGTGGTTGGATATGGAGATTTTTTTAATTTTAAATCGTATCCGTCAAATTATTATAAATCATCGGATGAGATCATATCCTACGGTCTCACTAAATATTATCTTTCTAAAACTTTTTCAGAATATATATATTTTTAGGTACAAGGAATAGGTTTTAAAATGGTCGATGAATTCATGAAGTTGGTTTTAATTTATGTGTATAAATTAGTATACCTCATACGACTGAGTATTCGAAATACTCAGTTAATATTAAATAATGTGTAAACAAATTAAATATGAAATTTTGTGAGAAATGTTCATACGAGCCGTGGCTTCAAATGAATATATGTTTGTCAATGATGATTAGATGGAGGCTTCAGTTATGACAAGAGCTTCAGTTGAAAAGAATAGATGGATTTGTATACGGAAATTGTGCAAATAATTGTATTCATTGTAACAGTTTTTAAAACATGTGAAAATCAATTAACATCCACTTTATTCAATAAAATGTCATACTAATAAATTCGAAATATGATTGACCATCTATACAGCACTATAGAAAGTCATCGACACCACCGGAACCAAGTCAACTCCTTATCCTACACAAGTCATCAACCAACCTACACTTTTAGCAACAACAAAATACAACCATTAGCTACGAAATTAGACAAATTACACACGACCCTCTGCTCCTCAAGCCACCGCAATCCCCAGAAAATCCGCCGCCGATCTGGCCATGATCGTCGCGAACTCATTAAAACTAATAACCCCATCACCATCCGCATCAGCTTCTCTCATCATCTTTGTCAATTCTCCATACGTTAACGGATTACCCATCTTCGCCATCGACCCAGCCAACTCCGCCGCCGTGATGTACCCATTCCCATCTCTATCAAAGCTTTTAAAAACTTCCATCAGCTGCTCTTGATTCACTAGAATCTCTTCATTCAAATCCGGCATGATCGCAACCACTAATTCCTCAAACTCCACCGATCCATTGTTGTTTGCGTCGATGTTGTGTACCAAATCGTGAAGCTGGTCGCCGGTGGGTTTCACGCCTAGAGACCGAAGTAATGCCGCCAGCTCTAGATGAGTTAGGCTTCCATCCCTGTCCATATCGAATCGGTTGAAGATGTCTCGCAACTGCTTCAGCTGTTCGGTTTGAATCGTCGCCATTGATCGGTTCTGTTCTTCCTCTGTTTCTGCTCTGCCTCTTAAAATGTTTGTGTTAAAGCAGAAGAAAGCGCGTTTATATTTGGACTATATTGTTAAATCAGGAAGTTAAAATGCACTGTTGTTTCCATATCAGAACTACAGGGACTGTTTTATAACAACTCTTAAATAGATAGGTTGTGTTTAATTAATCTAGAGGTACCTAGGGGATGTCAAGTGTACAATTATTAACTACAGATACTGCAAAAGCAGCCAACGGAAATTAAATAATGACTCCGAGTTGTTTTTCTCCACAAATTTTCATTGTTTTTAGGTTTTTACAGCTGTGTAACCCGTCGGTTGTTATTTTAGAGTTAGAATTTAATAATACGAGGAGTGAATTATAATTTTATAAAGCTGCTATCCATTCAAGACATTGAATTTATTTCTTGATCTACTTATCCTATTGGTAGGGTTGGTACTTGGTCCCATGTGTAATTAACTATGTTAATGATTTAATGTGTATTTTTTTATATTCAAAGGAACGATCAAATACAGTTACAGGCTTAATTTATATTCGTAAGAGTATATCTCAATTATGCATGTCATTTATTATTTTATTAATTTGATGTCGCGTTATAATCACTACCCCACTTTCACTCAATCAAAAGGTAAACAAATATCACTCGATTGATGGAGTAGTTCATAAAATAAACGACTGAGAATGATCTTACCAATACAATTTAAAGATAAGGTCATAAGGATGCAGTTGAGCATACCTCATCATATTTTAATAGTTTTGCATCTAATTGGAATTTAAAATAATTGAAAAAGCCTTAATAGACTGATTAGAAGGGTAATTAGTTTAGTTAGACAAATCAATCATTTTTGTACAAGCTGACAGGACTAGGTGGGTCCCAAAAGCTACCAAAGACAAACTCACCCTTTTGGGTAAGCTCCTCCAGCATCTTCTCCACCTCCTCCATACAACCTTTTCTACTACCTCGGCCCAAGCCAAAACCCCCGTGGCTGCTTCCTTCTCTGGAGCTCATTGAATACAACTTCAACATGGCTTGATTTTCAGCTGCTTGTGCCAGCTTCTTTCCTAAGTTTCTACTGGTTTTCCTGAGTCTTGTTTTAGCAAAGTCTCGAGTTTTGTAGAAGAGTTTACATGGAAGTCTAAGAAGCAGGAAAATGAGCTGTAAAATTATACACTGGGTGCTGCAGGAGAGCACAATGCAGTCAGCCGCTAGCATATTGGAGTCCTCCATGGCTATCAGAAAGGTACAAAATATGAGAGACAGACTCGAGAGAGCAATTCAGATCCTTCCGGCGACAAGGATGTTTTGTGACAGACGATGAAGATTGCAGTGTGAATCAAAAAGCTTTAAATACTTGGCTATAAGGTGAGCACGAC
This sequence comes from Sedum album, assembly GCA_006409495.1. Classification (NCBI taxonomy): domain Eukaryota; kingdom Viridiplantae; phylum Streptophyta; class Magnoliopsida; order Saxifragales; family Crassulaceae; genus Sedum; species Sedum album. The sequence continues at coordinate 29,064 of QZGG01000412.1, forward strand.
CTGGTAAGCAAGCCTTATCGCTTCAGCTTCAAGTCATATGTACCGTTTACTTGGCCAAATTAGCGTAACCTGATTAATAAAAACGGTCTTAGCATCGAATCTTACTAAAAAAATAAAAACCTTGCTCGAAAAAAGTCATACATCACACAAGAATGACACGCTTACAAGTTCATATGCTATTATATGTGATGGAAAACAACAAGACACTTTCAGATCTTCTTACCCGTTAATATCAAATAGTATCATTTAGAAGCCATATATAAAAGAATCAGAAAATGATACGCGCTAAATATAGCTGAAGAAAAATATATAGAACACGCAAAAGGTGACCACACTGGTGACTCGAGTGGTATGTATTCAAAATGGAAACAGATCTTACCTAACTAGAAGTGGTGACGGAACCTTAGGAATGAAGATGAATAACTTTTTCTGAGGTCTGATTGTCTGACTCCAAGTCTACTTCCAAGATGTGTGTGGTTTCGTAGTGGAGATTTGAGAACGAACCATCATTTTCTAGTTGTCTGGTGTCAATAAGAAGTTGACTGTCATCGCTAAAAAAATCTGAATTATAGTTTTGGGAACCAAATGCCATCTTGTTGAAAAGTCTGATTTCTGCAGAATGTTCAGCAGAGTCGAAAACCTGGCTTTGGCTCATTTGCATCCCATATGTAATGTCTGCCGCAAGAAGGGAGTCAAAAAATCTCACAACCTGTTATAGAGACAACTTTGTTATCGTGATAAATCTGTGTCAATTTTGTTGGGGGAATAAAATGAATAAAATGTAGAGACTCATTTAGTCACCTGTCCCATTCTAGGCCGTTTATTAGCTGAATAGCGAACACAAGCTGCAGCTGCTTCAATCATTCGGAACATTTCAGCTTCGACATAATTTTTTTCAAGCCTAGGGTCCACGAGAGGTCCAAATTCAGCTGTTTCAATTGCAAGGTTGAGCAAAGGTCGAGCCTGGAACATAATAACCATAACATTTGATCAATAAGAGTAAACTGAAACATTTGATGCTTTGAAATGATCAATTAAGAGATAACCTAGGAAGGGGAAGGCTATCTAAAACTTACCCATTCCACGAGGCTTTCTTCCCCCGAAGGTTGAGACACATCTACAGGTTTACGCCCAGTTATTAGTTCAAGAAGCACAACCCCGAATGAATAAACATCGGATTTTTCTGTTAGTTTTCCACTTGATGCATATTCAGGAGCCATATATCTGAAAAATAGTCATTCTATTCAGCTCGATATATCTATTTAGAAACAAAATTATATCATAGCAGAACCACAAAACTCTTACCCAAAAGTGCCCATTACGCGGGTAGTAACATGACTGTATGAATCAACAGCTAGCTTTGCAAGCCCAAAATCCGACACCTGAAATGAACCAGAACCAAATGCCTATATAGTAAGAATCAGAGACTGGTAAGTAAAAAGTAATCTTGAAGGGGTGCATTTAAACTTACCCGAGCTTCAAAGTTGTTATCAAGGAGGATATTGGACGATTTGATATCTCTATGAATTATACGAGGATGACCTAATACAGTTTGAATATTATGACAACATAGTCTAGCGAGTTAATACATTTTAAACAAGATAGGCGATTAAGAACATAAAGTGATTTCCTAGAATACTGCTTACAATCTTCATGCAAATATGCTAGCCCACGAGCAGCTCCAGCTGCCACTTTAACCCGTGTTTCCCAAATCATAGGTAGTTGACCTTCCCCTGTGATAATTAAATGGCCCATGTAAGTAAGACACAGGGAACATCAATTGCTTTGCCAGTTTTCTAGGGTGACTAAATATCCAATTATACCGTGGAGATGAAAATAAAGTGAATCATTAGAAATGTATTCGTAACAAGTAATCTTCTGCTGTCTGCGACGCAATAGCCCACAAGGGAGACCAAGTGCCGATGATGTATCCGGCTAATAAGTTCAACTTCAGCTTTGAATTCTCGCTCGCCCTGCCCACCACCAATCTTCAACTGCTTAACCGCTATTACTCTCCCATCTGGCAAATGACCTTTGTACACATACCCAAAGCCTCCCTCTCCAAGAAGATTCTTAGGTGAAAAGTCATCTGTAGCCACTACTAGCTCTTCATACGCGAACCATGACCTTGTATGGCCTATACCTCCAGGCTCCTAGACGAATAAGTAAAACCACTAGTCAAAACACTCTGAAGGAGAGGAGCCGTAGAGTTCACCTTCAAGGTAGAACCTGTACAAAAAAGTGCCATCATATCAAATTTCCAATTATCGGAATCATAAATGGAAAATAGCAAGACCGATGCACTATATACTGTCCTTGAGCCAAGACAAAGATTTACAATGAGTAAGCCGGACTCAGGATAAAATATGGGAATTTCTAAAATATTTATGAGATGCAAGCAAATAATAAATGAAGGGAATACCTGCTTTAGGGGAGGAACCATATGGAGATGGCAATATGTAACGACCATCAAGCGAGGCTTGCTTCCTTCGCTTGAATGCACACCAAATTAGCATTATGATTAGAAAGAGTGCTACAACCCCTAAACTCACACCAATGCCTGCAGCAATCGCCGCATTTCTGCCACCATTCCCATTTGAGTTAGACTTTTCAGGTGTGAAAGGACTGGAATTCACGGATGGTGGAGAGATGACCAAAGGAAAAGTCGGAGGAGGCGGTGCCACTTGAAGGACCGTTGGTGGGGATAAATTCGTTGAGGCATTAGTTGAAGATGGTGATGGCTGGGATGGGGGAATGGAGTTGGGTGATGGTGGTGATCTGCTAGGTGTTACAGGCTCAGGAGGAGGTGGTGGTTGATTCACAGACTGGCTTTCAGGCGGCGGTGTAGGAGGCGGAAAGAGTTGTAGGTGAGCTTTTTCTTGGTGGCGGAGGGGAAGTCTGAGGTTGCTTGGAGTTCGGAGGTCGAGGATTGGGAGATGGAGGAGTTGGGGAGGTCTTTGGAGGTGTTGAATCTGGAGGTGTAGGAGAGCTAGTAGGTGGTTCAAATGCAGGTGAAGGCGGAGAAGGGGGTGGTTCGAATGCTGGTGGAGGCAGAGAGGGAGGTGATTCTAATGAAGGTGGAGGCGGAGAGGGAGGTGATTCTAATGAAGGTGGAGGCAGAGAGGGAGGTGATTCTAATGAAGGTGGAGGCGGAGAGGGAGGGAGTGGTGGAGATATTAAAGGAGGCGGTGAGCTTTGATGAGGTTCTGATGGAGGCATTGATGGTGGAGGTAAACTAGGCATTGGTGGAGAAACTACTTCACTAGGTGGTGGTGGAGACGATGATGCAGGTTTAATAGGCGGAGGAGCTATAACTGATGGAGGTGGCAACTGAGTAGCCGAGGGTGGCGTAGCAGGTGGTGGAGCAGCAATCACAACTGGTGGGGGTGATTGGGTAACTGGGGGTGGGGCACTGAATGTTGCAGGTGGTGGAGCACTTACATTAGGCTGAGATGACGGAGGAATGGTCACAGAAGGTGGAGGAGGGTCACTGATTACAGTAGGTGGCTCAGCCAATGGCAGTACATTCGGCACTGGAGCTGCAGCTGACATTATAACACTATAGCATCAAAATCCACTAATCTTACAGCATTACATTCGCCGCAATCTTAACATTCAGATCCTAATTCAACACCTCAATTGGCACAACTTCCCGATTCCACAGAACATCCAATTCACATCTTCTGAAACTCCTCACTCCTGACCAAACTGTCACAATATCACAATCCAAAGATGAAACCTTCAATCTCAGATTTAGTAACTAACCAAACCACAGCCTGGATACCCAACCAAATCAACTTTCAGCACAACCCCAGATCACCAAACAAGACTCTGTGCAAACCCCAGATCGCCAAATTCAGTAATGGATATTCCAATCTCATAAAGTTAACACCTTTTCCCCTTTAGAAAAATGCCGAAGGCTGACTTCATAGTATAAAATACATAAAGTGAAACCCTAAAATAATACAAGCATTCAATCTCAATCCCTAAGAACAACTCACACCTTTACCTGATTCCATTCCTCATTCCAATTCCCGTGAAGCTCATAGAGCTTCTAATCTCCACAACAAATTGAAAGTGACTTTAGTCTGCATCAAAAGAAGAATTTTTAGAGTTAAAGATTTTTGGCTTTATATGTAAATATCTGAGTTACAATTGTCAATCTTTGTGTTTTGTTTGGAGTGTGATTATGTTAATGTTAATGAGATGCTAAATCAATGAAGAGACAAACTTGTGTGTGCTCATGGACTTTAGACTGCTTTGCATCAAAGTGCACATGCCTTGAAAATGGAATGCTGCTGATGAGTTGTGAGTGTGCATAAAGTTAAAGTATTTAATGTCAAAATATTGAATTTTAGTGTTCTGGTGGAGATAAGATTGTGATAAGGATTGATGGGAGTATCATGGAAAGGTCTAGTGGTTGCAAATTAGAATGTGGCTTCAAAGCTTCCTTTTTGAGTACATGTCGGCAAACAGGTTCAAAGTTATGCACCCTCCCATATTTGATGGTTTTAGGTTTTACAGTCAACCACCTAACAAAATAAGGCATGTAATAAACACTTAGAAAGTTCATGTTGGAAAGAACACCAAGGCTAGAAAGGGACTAATGATCATAATTGGCGATATAGTTTAGGGTAACATACCACCATTTCAAAAGTTTTACAAACAAGGAGCATAATGTGCCCCATTGAGACAGGAAAAGGTATTTTCAATACCGATACTAGATTAAATACAGATGAGTTATGGAGTGCCTGAATTCAGACCATGCTGATTGAAATCCACCATCCCTTTCGCAAGTGAATAATACAAGGTAACTTAAATAGGCTTGTTGAGTGTTGCGCCATGCCTAGATTTTCTGTCTGGGGATAGCTGATACACAAATGGGAGCAAATCAAACTGTCCTATAGATAAAAATTTGAGACTATGAATAGATGTCAAGTGGCGGCTGAATGTGTGATTACCAGTGTTGAATGATACTATGACGTGAACAACTAAGCTTCTTTCCTTGTTATCCTACAAGTCATAAAATAGTACATTATTTCGGTATCATGATATTGAGTATGATGAATGCTGAGGCATTTCCAGTTTCCACAGACAGGAGTAGATATTTTACCTGAAGCAACATATTCCGAGAGCTGTTGTGATCTCATGTATGACTGATGTAGCGAAATGCAGATAGAGTGCCACTATAATCAGGAAAAAAATAGTTAGCAAGATACAGTGTTTTAAAATAATTAATTGGAATTATGAGTTTACAAGTAACTAGAAGTTAAAGCTTTACAAGTGAATGCGAAATAACCAAGAAGAACCAACAATTCATCGACCAGAGGAACTCTGCAATGCAACACAAAAATATGACATAAAGAAGGTAAAATTCATTCATTAAATAGAAAGATACAGCATGAAAAGATGTTGAATAAGTGCTAAGCAGAAAACTGCAATGTTGTGCATACCCGTCATTTAATCTGGCTGTAAGGGCATTTGCAATGGCAAATGGAAGATAGAGCAGTGACTGCACAGGTAATACACATTGGTTATAGTATATTGTAGAAGAAAATAAGAAAATTAAAGGTCAGAAAAATGTGTCTTTTAGATTACAAGTACCAAAATGGCAAAATGTTCCAAAGTACTGTGAATAAGAGCTGTCAGTTCATACCATGCACATCCCGGTCTTCAATCCCTTCGGTTCATCACACAAATGAGCCAATATCATGCGTCCCTACAAAAATAAAAACTCAAGCTTCAACTGAGCACTCAAGAAAATTGTGTGAAAGACTTCCATTCTAAGTGTATCACATTATAGTTAATATCTTCAAAATGTCCACAGTACGATTTATACAATAGACTTCTTTATAAAGTCATGTTTATAGCAGAATTGCTGGGAATGATGAGCAAACTTCACTTAGTGACTGTCATGCCAGAATTATTACACCATCTGTTCCATTTAGGAAATGTAATGAAACTGTAAACAGAAATTCACTTACCACAAGGTAGCCGAAGGCAAGTCCGGTACCACCAATGACTAAATGTGGATAATTTCCCATTAAATCAGAAGGAGACAAATAGCTAAAAGAAACACGATACATTACTTGACTATATCTTTCATCAATCCTCTAAACATCATCTAGTTAAATGTCAAGTGCGAAGGGTTATAGGGTTTAAGTTTATACCATGTCAAGATGCCAGCGAGCAAAACCACAAATGGATAGAGCTGAATAGAAAAAAATTAAGTTGCACATTTCAAGCATCAGAATCCATATGATCATAATAAATTAAATAAACCCAAATTAATGTTAGCAACTTAGCATGCAATCATACCATAGCTAATGCTAATGGCATGCTCCCTTTCCTTGCCTTCACAACGTTGTAAACATTTTGCACACTATTTATAAGAATGGTAAAATAAGACTGATGCTTTGCGTAGAAATATTTTAAGGGAAATATGAACAAATAATTTAATCATTATGTGTCCAAAGGAACTCTTACAAAACTCTTAAAGCAAATATTAACAAACCACTCACTTGAATGCAACTGTTGGAATAACTGCAAAGGCTATCATAAGGTACAACACAACCTGGAAGGTGGTGATTTCTGAAATCAATAAAAGAAACATCTTACTCAATCAACGGACTTGGTAAACAACCAGTGGAAAATAATGACTGTTTAATAGTTATCTACTTATCGACAACAGAGAAGAAACTCTTTATGTGAAAATTTTAACAGATGGGAAAGTACTTATTTAATAAAGGAAAAGGCGGTTAGCTCACCACTAACAATAGGAATCCAGTTCAAGGGAATTGACTGGCCGAACGGTTGAACCCACCACTCAGAACCTGAAATCAAAATATATGAACATAAATATTCGAGATTTATCATGGATATTAGATGGATTGTTTATGAAAAATCAGCTAGTTACCGACAATCGCTGTAAAAAAGTGGACCATGTAAATCAGCATAAGTCCCTCAGTTGGTCCATTGACAGCCGGGAGAATAAGAGTGTTGGTAAAGTAACTGCAAATGTAAAAGTGATATAACAATAATAAAATTAAGAGCATGGACAACAAATACTTAGAAAATAAAACATGTTTTTGATGACTTACTGTTCCCATGTTGCCAAGTAAAACGGCACAGCAGATATAAACCAGAACCAGAAACTACTTCGTCCACACATTGCAGTGCTTCCAAATGCCATCGCTTCTAACTAAACAACATAGTGACTAATTACACTATGATAAATATTACGATGTGTCAAGATGAGCAACAGCATCTATGAGACTGACGACACCTACCGCACATGCAAGAGCATCACATCCTGCAACACAAGTGCTTAGTGATTAAACTCCACACTATATCTCTCTTAAAGTGGCTACAATGCACAGCTTGAAAAGCACTCACCATGATCAAATAGTTCCCCCAATGGACTCGATGAGTTGGTCCTTCTTGCTTGTTTACCATCAACTGCATCAAATGTCTGCAAGATTAATGCAGACAAGCCATAAACAAAATCACATTAGCATTCATATCAATTATTACCAGAAATCTTGAAATATTCGGCAACATACATTATGCAACTGTAACCAAACCTGATATAAGAAAAGTAGCAATCCATGAGCTAAATTGACCCATCTTGGTGGAGCTGTGTCCAGGTGAGGTGAATAAATCTGAGCGCAAAAGTTCTCACATTAAACTAAGCATACCAGGATTGTTAATAACATGAAACAAAATCTTGTTCATCTAAAGACAGTTTATGGGTTACAATGTGGCATGGTTGCCAAATCTAAGGGCACTACCATCTGTTACTTTAACTCCCATTTAATACCAGTAATTATGTAGAGTTATAAATCATATTTCTTTACCTTTTAGTAGAGGTTACACTTTCATTCAATTAATATTACTCCATATCTTACTTACATAGCCAAGAAGAGCTGATGTGAGAAGGAACATGAACCCCATAAGCGTGATCTGTCCGAGAAAAACTTCTTAAAAACAAAACAAAGGTTGACAAGTAGAAAAGGAAATAAATAGGCGCAAATGCTTTACCATGTTAGGACTGATGAATATCCCACAGCAAATATTAATTCACAAAAAGAGCAATATCAGTAACATACATGAAACTTTGGTGTAAATAAAATATACAATTATAATAGGCAAACATTAGTAAACCTACAAAAGTTCAATTTTTTAAAATGTTCAGTTCAGGTGATATGCATTACAAAGGATTCAAAATCACTTTCTTTACTCCACAAAGAGAACTTACGGCATCCAAAGGGGGAAGATAGTAACGAAGCGGCTCCAAAAGGGTTGCAACACATACTTTGATACAATGGAGTGATCGACGCCACTATACTTGTACCTATGTAGTGCAGCAACACCATGAGATCCTATGTATCCCATTTCTTCTTTATAGCCACCAGTCTTCAAGCCCTCTATTAATCTCACAAAACCCTACAACGATGAACCAAACCTGAGTAAACATAATTCAATAAACCACAACAAAAGCAGGATCTCTAACCTCAACAAACAACCTTCTGATGCTTGTATAAACTGATACTCAAATCTAATATACACAAACAAGCATACTCTCTTGATACTGAAATGAAAAACAAACCAAGAAATTCACCCTACACAAAACTCTTACATACCCATTACTCAGCATCAGTTACAGGCTACAGCTGCATGAAGATCAGAAAGTTGGGCGAAAGACGAAAACTTTGCGGACCAATTAAAATGCAGTAACTCTAATAAGCATGCAAATGTGTTCATTTGAGCTTTGAAACTCTAACAAACTTCAACTCAAATCAAGAACTGAACCTAAAGACCATACTTTTCCCCACCAGCCAAAACCCAGTTATCAATCGATCAATAAACCAAACATTATTATATAAAACCTTCAAGATCGTCAACCCAGCTTTCTTGAATCTTTAATTACTCAAGAGAAGTCGCGAGCCACGTCGCAGCCGATCTGAGAGCGTCTCTTCGAAGCGGACCGCGTTCTTTGTTTAGATTTTATTTATTTATTAATAAATAATAAATTATTATTCGTTGTAGTTCTTTTGCTGGGCTAATTAATCATTATTTTCACACACAAAAATTGATGATTTTTATTTGATTAAATCGTTTAATTCGCGAATACGAATCGAAAACCCAGCCACGTAATCAAATGGCAAAAACGTAATTAAACTAAACTCCACGCCTTTATTCAACCAACGCTTCCCTTGATCACGCTGTGCCTTGTTTTATCGCCAGTCGTGAAATGGGCTTTTCTTGTTGGGCCCAACATTTTTGTGTTTGTTTTTGCATGCATGAATGTTTGAAGGCCCATTTATAATTTGGACTAAGATACAAAGAGTTATAATGAATCCACAATAGCTAGCTAGAGCTAGATGCCACATAATCTCTAACTTTTTTCAAAATGGGTGGTGGTTTTTGGGACCCAGAGACAACTCTTGCAATGGTGTGTTTCACTTTCCTCCCTAAAGTAAGCAACATGCAGCTCCTTTAGTGGCTTTTGATGTGTGTTAGTTCCTCTTCCATTTGTGTAGTTGCTTTCATATACAAGCTTTTGTCCAAGTCCAAATACCATGCTTGTATTTGAGTACATTAAGCAGCTCTTGAGCATGCCTTCTCCACCCCACTCAAACTAGCATAAAAAGACATTCCTCACAAAACCTGCCACTTGAGAAGACAACCTTATGTGGGTGCGTGAGACTATCAACTAAGGTTGGTGCACACTTAACTAGAAGCAAGAAACAGGTTACTGATGAGTGAAGGCTATGTCTCATTCTTCATCAAACACAAAAGGAATAATACTTCCAAGAAAATGCTGCCAAGACAGTGATAAGCCTAAGCAACTTAGTTGCTATCTAGCTAGGTTTGTCTATATGTTTATTACCAATTCAAAATGGAAGATTGTATTCTTGTGGAATGTGTTTGTGTGGACTGCAGATCCATGTCCTCTATGACACAGACATAGATATAAGCACTAGATCTATGATGATCAAGTCCATGATCCTAAAAATATGTTTCTAAGTGGAGACATGCACAGTATTTCCAATTACATTGATTAATTGATAGAGACCTTCCCTACACATTATTTTTCCTTTATTAGACACATCACTGTCTTCTCAAGATCATTGTAGAAAATCTGACAACTGTTCCTAACTTAAACATCAATTCTAGAAACGTCTCAGCCTCTCCGGACTCAGGTGCATCTTCTTGTAACATACTTACTTAGTATTGATTTGGATACAAATTATTGTGACATCTGACAACCTAACCACTCTATCTTCATGTGAATCTCATCTGGTATTTAGGTTGTTTTTCATTCCCATATTGTTGACATATTCAGGCTAAAATCACTTATTTTCTTCTTTACGAGATTGGCATAGTTAAAGTTTGTGTAGGGCTGTTTTACACTATAACATCATTCTTGGCTCGGTTGGCAGTGCATATTTATTTGGTTGGGAGGGCCACACATTATAAATATGGACTGCATTATCCAAAGACTCCCTAAGAAACTAGTGATTAATTTAACCTCAGTATGTTTTTCTGACATAATATGCAGACAAACAATCTCAATTTCCGCGGGAACTTTTGTCCAATTGCTTTCTTTTGGCTTAATCCATGATTAGTTTTTCGAGTGAAAGTGACTAATCCACTAATTATCAGTGCTAACAAACAGTGGAAATGTTACAAACAATATCAAAATAATCAATCCAGAAGTGCAAGGACTATAAAGTATTACACATTTGTGATTTGCCCATATTGAAGTGAATTTTTCTATGATGTTTATAAGGTTATTTTGGAAATAAAGAGTTTAGAGATCCCCGGCTGTGTTGCATATGATTGAATTAAACATATGTTGAATCAAATTGCTAAGGACTTGGACCCATGTATAATAATAGCTAATCACTTTTAACCTACTATTTGTTAACATTATGATTTAATGGATGTGATGATCTAAACTTTTACAATTGATAAGTGTAAAAAAGAGGTAGGGTTTTGGTCATGTTTGATGTTGAGAAATTTTCAAAAAAAGCCCCATGTGGCTCTATTGCATAAGCTAGTGTAGTTGGTAACTTTTGAGCAATGAATAATGTGAGATCACATTGAAATGAGGTGATGGGTGATGCTTATAATGATCATGTATATGAGCTGAGAGCATACACAACAAAGTACAAAACAATTTGATAAGTTTGTGTTTGAATAATAATTAGGTTACTGAAAAGAGATTAGTGAGATAGTGAAAACTGACAAGACCATTGATCAAACTCTAAACTCTGTATTCAATGTATTTATGTAATAAACACAGCAGCAAGGTGACATGCATGTTGACTGAGTAATCACCATGTAAATTACTCTTGTTGTTGTGAATAGAAACATTGAAACATGAAGTGTGAAACACAAGACTGAAATTGTGAAGCTGTTCTCTAGAAGAGATGGATGATATGATCATCAATCATTCATATTTGTTTTGGTTAAGGAAGAACAAATGATTACATTTTTGCAAGCACAAGAATGTTAAGTACTAATATCACGTACCCTAATGATCTCCACAACTGAGGTTTATATGATGAGCATTTGAACTGAACATGTCAACAATGTAGCACCTGAGGACTTCTCAATTATGGTTTTGCACTCATCTCTTCACCTGTTGTGTTGTGCTCATAATCATCTTAGTTCTTGTTTTGTGTTTTCTTATTTGATTTTTCTGAACTTTTCTCAATCAAATTAATTCTTGGATCGGTCTAGCCCTAAACTAACTAGCTGTAAATTATTAAATCCTCATGCAAAACAAACAATAAACTACAAAAATGATACAATCTTTTAAACATGCTAGAAATCGGGACCTTCGTAGAAAAAAGATAAAATGCATCTCATAAATTTAGATCGAGTACTAACGTTCGTGCACTATCGAAACTCGAAACAGAACTCACTCGAGCATTGAGCCACACCTAAATCACTTCTTGCTCAAATAAATCCTTGGATGTTGAGCTAGAGTTCTCTAATTTCACATTTGATATGTTGTCTAAGTAAAACCATGCATTTGGTAATGTTATTGATGATTTGAAACAATATGCTGAAGAGATAGGAAGAAAGGCAGCTTTAGCTTTTTAAAGTTGGTTGCTTTTGATATCTTTTTCATTATCATGGGTGTTGCATGGGACTCACTTGTGTTGACTAGTAAGCAAATTATGTTCCTAGACAAACCCCACTTCCCTTATAATTCCCTTCTTTACAAAATCTTCATATCTTCATGTCTGTCTCTCTTCCTGTCTATTAGTCCCTTCTTCTTTCATTCATCAAATCTAACCTCTCAAAATTAAAATGTATCACAAGATCAAAAATGAAACCCAAAAGTGAAAAATGAATATTTTTAATGTAGAAAAAGCTGATCAGTGAGATTTTGGAATCTGAGAGTGCTGCTGGTTGTGATTTTAGCTAGCTAGCTGCTGCTGATGCTCCTTTAGGATATTGATTAAAAATGGCAGTGAGTGAAGAATAGAATATTGATTCCATGAAATGGTGCTTAGCTTTTTCTTGGAGAAGAAACATGATTGAAGGAATTTTCTTCTTTTCCACCACTTTCACATTTCTCAAGAATTTTCTCCATTCTTTTCCTTTTGTCTTTTTTAAGCACAAGTTTAACTTTCTCTTTTTTAACAAGTGGTTTAGAGAATCATCTGCATTCTGTTAGTTTCCTCAAAAATCAAATCTCTGGTGTTTTCCCTTGGGGTTTTCTAGTCTGAAACTCTGAGAATGCTGTGGAGATTGATGTTTCCAACCTGCACTAGTTTCTGAGAGAGATATCTGAAGTTACTTGGATTGCATCATCTTTGAACTCACTCTCAGCAGCTCAACTTTAGATTTGTTTATTCAGCTAAGCAATACTCTTGAGTTTTTGGGATTTGGGTTTCTTCTGTTTCCTTCCTCTTGAAGTTACATTAATGGCTGTAAGCATCGCTGAGTCTGCGCTAGGCTGCATGGTGATCCTTCTCAGCTTATGGAGTTCTGCAGTTGCCTTGCTTTCTTCCAAAGGCGTCAATTATGAAGGTAAATAGTTTTCTTCAAAAGCTTCTACTCTTGATTCGGCATTTGTGTTTCGATGCACCTTTTGATTTGAGTGTGCTGATTTTCTAGTCCAAGCTTTGATGAGCATCAAGGCTTCATTAATTGATCCTCATGGAGTTTTTTCCCACTGGGATGAAGCTGCAGTTGATCCATGCAGCTGGACTATGGTCTCTTGTTCTGCAGACAACTTTGTTATTGGCTTGTAAGTTCCGCAAAATATACCGAAAATAAAGAGGATGATATGCAGAGGAAATTGAACTTGTGCAACTGAATTTGAATCTTCAACTAACTGGTACTGAATTCTTTTCTGCAGTGAATGCCCGAGCCAAAACTTATCCGGAACACTTTCGCCGAGCATTGGGAACTTGACAAATCTGCAAACAGTGTATGTTCATCAGCGTTTCTTAAATTTAGAAATAGACAAAAAATGAAAAAAACTGAACATTTTAGTTTCTGTTGATCTGTTTACCACAGGCTACTGCAGAATAACAATATATCAGGATCAATCCCAGCTGAGCTAGAGCGGCTCTCCAAGCTTCGTACACTTGATCTCTCAAACAATGCCTTCAGCGGGGCACTATCCACATCCACGAGCAATCTGAAAAGTCTCCAGTATTTGTAAGTTGCGAAGTTAACCTTCGTACCTCACATAGTACCACACTCTCACTTTGTATATCCTAAAAGGGTTTTTTATTTTGAGTCAGGAGGTTGAATAACAATAGCTTCTCTGGTGCAATCCCCTCAACTCTGACTAACATGACCAAGCTCGCTTTTCTGTAAGCCACCTCTACTTTTGGTTATATGTTTTGCTGAAGCTCATTCGTCACTCGTCAGATGTTAATATGGTTTAATCACTTCTTCAGGGACTTGTCTTACAACAATTTCACCGGCCCTGTGCCGAAATTGCTGGCAAAAACTTTCAAGTAATGAGAAGAAAAATCTCCGCTTTCATTTCATAAAATAGCTGGAGAGTAATTCATAATGACATGTTTATTCGTCTCCTTTTAGTGTCATAGGAAACCCGCTCATATGTGCCTCTGGAAAGGAGCCCGGGTGCTCAGGGACATCGGCCTCGCCATCATCCTTGAGCCTGATCAGTAACTCACAGAGTAAGGAAAAAATATTTGCGATCACTGTGTCTCTTTTGGAGTCCTTGCTCAATATTTTTGCATTTGTAGATCTCCAAGCTTCTGAGAAGCCAAAAAGTCACAGAGTTGCGTTAGTCTTGGGTATCATCTTAGGATGCATTTGCCTACTTGGTTTTGGATTCGGATTCTTCGTCTGGTGGAGACAGAGGCACAACCAGCAAATATTCTTCGATATGGGTGGTGAGTAACTAATAACTTAAGTATTCCATATGCAACAGAAGGCCTTTTGATACTGAGTGAATCGGAATCAAGTTATGTATCCATAACTCAAATTGTTTCATGTTTTTCAGAACAATATAGCGAGACTGTCAGCCTTGGGAACTTGAGGAGATTCCAGTTCAAGGAGCTTCAGACTGCCACAAATAATTTCAGCAGTAAGATGATACTCGGAAAAGGTGGATTTGGAATAGTTTACAAGGGGTACCTCTCAGATGGCTCCCTGGTCGCAGTGAAGAGGCTAAAAGATGGAAATGCAATAGGCGGAGAGATCCAGTTCCAGACTGAAGTCGAGATGATCAGCTTAGCAGTGCATAGAAATCTTCTTAGGCTGTACGGTTTTTGCACGACAGCAAATGAAAGACTCCTAGTTTACCCATACATGTCGAATGGAAGTGTCGCCTCACGCCTCAAAGGTATAAAACCTTAAACCTTCCTGTAAGAACAGGGTTTGTATATAACAGCTGCTATGAAAGCTTCTGATATTCTTGATATTTTCTGCAGGGAAGCCAGCACTTGATTGGGGTACCAGGAAGAGTATAGCCATTGGAGCGGCAAGAGGCTTGCTGTATCTTCATGAGCAGTGTGATCCAAAGATAATTCACAGAGACGTCAAAGCTGCAAATATATTACTTGATGATTACTGCGAGGCAGTAGTGGGAGATTTTGGTCTGGCCAAACTTTTAGATCACTGTGATTCACATGTCACAACGGCTGTCAGAGGCACAGTTGGGCATATAGCTCCTGAATATCTCTCAACTGGGCAATCCTCGGATAAGACAGATGTTTTCGGATTTGGGATTTTGCTACTTGAGTTGATGACTGGCCAAAGAGCACTGGAGTTTGGAAAGGCTGCAAACCAGAAAGGAGCAATACTCGACTGGGTAAGAATATTTGATATCAGTATCTATTTTTTCGGTTTCTAAAAATACTCAATATTAGTTTTTCTATAAAGGTCAAGAAAATTCACCTGGAGAAGAAGCTAGACATGCTGGTCGACAAGGACTTGAAGAACAACTACGACAGAATAGAGCTGGAGGAAATGGTGCAAGTGGCCCTTCTCTGCACCCAGTACCTTCCAAGCCACAGGCCTAAAATGTCCGAAGTGGTAAGAATGCTTGAAGGTGATGGACTCGCTGAGAAATGGGAAGCTTCACAAAGAGCTGAATCCAATAGGAGTCGAGCCAATGAATTCTCCTCCTCAGAACGCTACTCCGACCTCACTGACGACTCTTCCCTTCTTGTACAAGCAATGGAACTCTCAGGACCCAGATGAGCTAAATCTCCTACAAAAATCACCAGTTTCAAAAGAAATAAGTACTCAGCAAATAGCTTATATACTGCAAATATCATCCAAGCTTCCTCCATTGTTTTACATTAGCAGCAACTTGAAACTCTCAAAAGTGTGAAGTAGTTTACCTGGTGTGCAATTCATCCTTAGCCTCTGCGTGTGACATAATTCTGCAAGTATTTAGATTTAAATAGATATGTAGACTGTAAGAAATCATATATTTTGAGTGAGATGTAGTTTTTCTAATTCAAGTTAAAGCTGATAAATTTTGATGCCTGTTGAACTTGGTCCTACACTTTAAATGATAATCCGAGAATTCCAACGCTTATTTAGCAAAGAGAATAATACGAAACAAAGACCAAATGGGATGTGAATATTTTTTAAAGCTGTCAAAGGAAAATTATATCATGTTTGGGCTCTGGCAGAATAATGATCTCTGCTTGAGTTGAAGCACGGCGGAACCTCAGCAAATCTATCAGCATTTTCTCACGTTCAGCTTTGAGGGGTGTGGAGGTTTGTATGTCGAAAGTTTGAAGCACAGGGGACCGATCAAGCAGAAACTGGACAAACTGCAACTGAATAGGGTTATCGTACAGGTTGGTGACTCTTACATGGCGCAGATGTTCGAGTTTTCGGCCAGCTATATTTTGTTCCTTGTCCCAATCATCCATCTCAAGCTTCTCCCCATACAAGTTAGGGGCAATCTGTAAAAAAACAAAAAAACGAGTCACAATTTCTGGCAATCAGTTAATTTTTTAAATTTCAAATATGGTGAACAAAGACACTCACAGAGACAGTAAATGTATGCAAGATAGGTGAACCGATGAGCAACTGAAGAACAGCTTGTATCTCTTTGATATCTTCAAAGCTAACTTGAAACAACTTGAGAATCTTTAGGTGGTTGAAGTGAATTGGATATCGCTCAAAGTCATGACCTATGCTCAGATACTTGAAAAGTTGGGAAAATAAACACATAGAAAACGTATTAATTAGTACATTTATTAATTTGTAAGAAAAACTACAAAGCTTTTACACAACTGAAACGCAAAGGATTACCTTTGTGAAGTAGACATGGCCTTCCAGTCTTTCTATAAGAGGCATGGAACCGAGAAACTTATTGAAGGTATTACAATGACTCAGCTCTGATTGCTCGAGGAGATCATCATTTAGATACATGCAAATATCAGCTGTCACTAGAAATGGAGTGTTCACAAGAATAACATCTCTGAATTCGCCTTCGAGAGTCAAGTATTTTAGCCTTGGTGCATCAATGTGCAGCTCATAGTTATCAATAAATGACAACGAAAGAGTCTCGAGTAGCGGACAATTAGAAATAAGAAACTCAGTGACTTCTGTGGGGATGACCATATCATGCAGAATGAGAGTCTTGACATACAAGAAGCCTTTGAATGTACTGGGTGGGTAAAATTCACAATGTCTTAGCTCCAGATGAATCAATCTCTTACAATTAAAGAGGCATGACGGAACTCGCCACAATTCACCCTCACCCACGTCGAGAATTAACTCCTTGATCCCATTTCTCGACAAATACAGAACCCACTGATCTATATCTGCACATGACCGCAAGGCTGAAACCGAGAGCTGGAATCGGTGAATTGGTCCTTTATGAAGCAGAAGAGTATGAGTAATAAATTTTTCAATGTTATCTAGCTCTACTTCCTCATGTATTCTATCAGCATCCAGCATGTCATCATCAAAAACAAGTCTTGTAATCTTAGTCCACCGGTACCTCCATTTACTAGATAGAACGGACGTCCTTACGGCATCACGAATCGGCATTCGCATTAAAATGCTCTCAATTATTCCATGAGGTAAATCACTAATTAAATCATCTCCAATTTCCATGTTCACTCTCAATTCTCACCTCCAACTTTAAAACTGAAGTCCCTTCCACCTACATTCCATCCGTTACAACTTGAACCTATAAATCAATCAAACACACAGATGATACAACTTAAAAGCAACAAACAACTAAAGCACGAATCGAAATCCAGCAAGCATTATTAAAACAGACAAAAAACCCCGATATTTAGCTGAAATTTAAAAGATACATCTTGCGTTAGATACTTACACAAAACAAATCCAAATCAATAATTACAAAATTATTTAACTACAAGTAGAAAGGCAAAGGCCTACACAACATCCTCGTACAGAAATTGAATTTTCATGATTTAGACAAACACAAAACATCACATGGATATCAGAGTCCGTAAACCAATTCATACCCAGAAAATGTACACCCAAGTTTAACAAAACCCAGTTGCCGAAAATAAAAAACACGTCATAGATCGAACACAACCGATTGAAAACATCTAAAAATTTAAGCTTTACCGATCGTGTAGGGTTTAAGAGATGCGGAAAAAACGTACCATGAAATAAAAAGGAATCAAGATTGTTGTCGGTGGTCAGATCGGAATGCCAAGCGACGACACAATCTAGGGAAAATATTGACTTTGATGGCGAAGATTACACTCGGTGCCGGTGCGTATGAAAAGTTTGCGTAGAGTGACGAAGACGTTCGGCGTTACGGTGGACGCAAGAATCTGGTAATTACACTTTAGTCCATTAGGTTTCTTTAATTACAAACATGGACCTTTTCTTTGATTGCATATCTTACAGATATTTCAATTTGGTGCCTATTGTTTACAAAAGTAAAATGGGTACTTTAACCCTTATTCTTACTCACAGCTACAGTGAATTCCCACCTCTCTAGCAACTCTACTTCAATGGTCTCTCAAAATCAGGTAATGGAAGTTATCACACTCTCAAAAATTGAATCTTTATGATGTTCATGTCTTCTCAACTATCTGTAGTTGTCTATTTTGAATCATTGAAGTGGTAATTTATCCCAAGTTCACATTTTTGTGACACATATGTACTCAAAATATGTGAACTTGTGGCTTCAATTTGACTTAGGTTTCTTCATGTTCAGGTAGTTTCTCAAAGTGAATTTAATCATGGTACCCTAGAATAGGATTGTAACCATGTAATACCTGACATTGACAATGTATCATACCATTTGGGATGGCATGCTTGATTTTCCACCTTTTGTTTTCTGGGTATGATTTCTTTCTTTTCTAGGGCTTGTTGATATATGATTGGACAACACCATTGAATGGAAATTTTCTTGCTTCATCATTTTCATTCATGGTTTGTCTGTCCCATTGGATTCCACATCTTGGGTACTGGGTAGTAGTTGGATTTGAATAAAATAGGCTGTTTATACTGATTTGGTTGTTGTTCTTTTTGTGTTTCGAATAGTTTTAAATTGGGGCTAAGTGCCGGCTGTTGATGTTTTATGTTATCTGCTCTGGTAAAAAAAATCACAACTTGCTAAACTTTTGGATGCAGTGTTGTTCAAATTTGCAAGGGCCAGGCGGAGTTGTACCCTTATTTTTGAGTGTGCCCCTTCCCTCGAAGGTGAGGTAAGATGAAACTTGTGATAGTGTGGGACCGACAACTGAAATGTATGGTATGTTTGACACTACTGAAATAGCGAAAAAACAAATGAAAACAGCATGAGCATAGCTTGACTAAAAGAGGCATGTTATCCATAAACATAAGTTGAGTTGTAGTTCGATGTCTAGTGGATGCATATATCATCCTTTGTTACATTTTTTATTTGCATCATGAGTCACCCCTGTCACCACCTCCACCATCATTTGTCCGATTTGCCTATGTTATGTGTGCAATGACGACTCAATCAGTATTACTTTATTAATCGGCTCCCAGTAACAAAAATTACCATCATTTTTTCCGCATAGGCTTAGTGCATTTTACTGTTTTTGTTCTTTGGTGATAATTATTCTTTATGAATTTCATGCTTTTGGAGGGTCCTCTGACGATTGCTTAATGTTATAACTTTGAATTTAGAGTACTTCATAGACTATAGAAACTGGAATAATTTTACATAATAGTTAAAATAGTAACTTATATTGCTGAGCACCGAACTTGTACAGGTCGGACGAAAGACAAGAACACCAGATGACTCCACCGGAATGGAAGACGTAATTAAACATAGTAAGTATAAGCATTAGAGCCAGTCAACCAAACTAGTCTATTGAAGTGGGGATTGACAATGCTTCCCTAGCACTGTTCGTGTTGAAAGGGATTTCTTCAAAGTCTCTCAGAAAAATTTCGGGGCTGGTGAATTGCAATTCATCGACCATTTTCTGAAGTTTAGAAACTTCGTCTCTGAGCTTCACATTCTCTTGAGCAATATTATTATGGCTCTCGAAAACATGGTTGAACTTGTCAAGTAAAGCATGGTTTTGAGTCCTCAGCCGTGTCATCTGAGAGCATAACTCATCTAGCTGCTTCTGTTTCCTCATCCTCGACCTGCGAGCTGATTCTCTGTTGGATATCATTCTCCGTTGCTTCCTTTCGTTAATGATACTATACTGTTGCTCCTCTGCCTCATCTGAAGTGGAGTTATTACTGACACTTGAAGATTGTTGTGGATTCATCTCATAAAAGGATCGAACAATCTGAGAATTTGGTGACCCATTTAGATACCCACCAAATGTCTGCATGTTGCTTGGTATAACGTTCCAGTTTTCTTGAACCATGGCTGAGCTATCAAAGTAGTTCATTCCTGCAATCTCACCAAAAGGCAGCATAGCTAGAATTCAGTTTGCTATTTGGGTACTCGTGGAATGTATTCAAGAGAGAAGTTTTCGAAGAATTGTGAACTGTGTGGGGAATGACTGCCTGAGTAGTGAAGTCATTTTATACTAGGCGATAGCCAGTTGTGGGTCGCACCAGCTCTACTATTCTTCGATCGAGGTATCTTTTTAATTCCTTTTTATCTTTCATTTTCTTCGAACTGTGTATTTTTATATAGCCCTAATGAATACTTTGGAATTTCGATATATTGTACTTCTTGACAAGTCTGTTAGTATAATATAAACTACGTGCTATGGCCTATTGTATCCAATGAAGGTTACAGTCATAATCTGAGTCTAGTAATACGTCATTTATTCATTCTTTGAATACACAATGATCTTGTACTTAGGTGCTTCGATGATTATGTAAACAGCTAATAATATTGAAATTTGAGATGATAATGATAATGAGTTCCTTTTGGCAAGTTTTGGATAGTATGATTTGCGATCTAGAGAAAACAATTGTGATAGTGGTTAAAAGAATTCTGGCGCAAATAAACAATGGTGACTTTACACTTACCATATAATACCCAATGATTCAAACAATGACATTAACAGCCAATGTTATCGTTTTGTTAGCAAAGCCTTTTATAAAGCTAATTGATACATAGTGCTACTTTATCATACTGTGCATCATCCCCGTATACTGAATTCATTACTAGTGTTTCTTGTTTTCTTATGTTAATTGGGTGTGCCACTTATAGAGAATTAGGCAGATACAACGCAAGGAGACGTATGGATATATTGTGCACTTAATGTTTTAGATCAAACATACGTACGGATATTTTTTATTCAGGACACTTTCATGAAGTTTCCAAGATCCATACTTTGTCTATTACTTACGATGATGTTTTTTCCTAGTGGAGCTGATTACGTAAAATGATTTTCATGTTTTCTTTATTGTTGATCAGGCGGAGTTAGAATAGAATATGCATTCCTCCATTTGGCTGGCAAAGTTGGGATTCAGTTAAGACACGATCTGAAGCTAGCTACTTGCTGCACCAAAACAAGGCTAGAGACTCTACTTGGAATAGAGGTTGGCGTTTATATGTTTGAAGTTGAATTGTAGAGCATAGTAGTGACTTGTTATGCTTTTACTAATGCTGGGTTTAATTCAATCTACAAGTATTAACGACTTGTTGCCTTTATTTCCACTAATCATATGCTGTTACTACTCTCGATGAGCTTAATGACTAAGTTTTAATTTTGTTTGAGGTATACATATTTGCAATATGCGATTCCAACTTGAATCGAGTAGAGTGTGTTAGAAAGAATTTTCATATTGTGGATTGCAATGATGGCCATGAGTTGTCGATCCCCAAATGGAGTCTGAGAGATTTAGTTTGTTCAATGTTGGTTACTATCATTACCGTATTAGTGTCAGCATTTGGAATAAAGATTCTTCACTTTGTCCTTTTCAGGTTTATAATCTTGGAAGGAGCTCATGCCCACACAAAAACTCAATGTTGTCATACTCTCCACCAACTAAATTTGGTCATCATCAGGTTTGTATACAATACAACTAATGCACTTTAATTCTTAAATCTCAACATTTATATTATTCGCATTTTCCGCAATTCATCGAGTTGTAAAAAATACATAATGAATTAGGATCCAGAATGGAAAATATATATCTTTATTATATGATAGTATTTGTTTTCACTTAGATGAAAGTGAATAAAGATAACAAAAGATTAGAGGAATATATATATCAGGTGTTCGGATGAGTGAGAGCTAGTGTGTGATTACTGCAAATGCTCGCATAATGCTTTATGCTCGCAAGTTAAACATAAAGCAGTTTGTAACGCAATGTTAAACGACTCGTTTATTCTTTCCTGGTTAAGAGAGTTTCAATTTTGGAGATAAAACTACTGTTAATGAGCATTTTGTATTATAATAGCAAATTTGTTGTTTTTAGCTTTGTATATAATATAAAAATAATAACAACACGTGATTAAAACCCTAATTGGATAATGAGCGAAAGGGAGAACATCAGATGTCCGGGATCTCCAACAACCACTGTTAATTCATTACTGAAACATGCAACAATCGACAGGGAGATCCAACAAGGTTTAATATGGAATATAGCAACAAGGTTTGGATGAAATAAATATTTAATACGTATTATTTAAATTGGATGAAGTAAGAGTTCAGAATGAAGGAATTAATGGCACACTATGAAAATGAATACTTTAGCAAGTCTAGCAAGGTTGGTGGAACCTCTGGAGCTGGAAATGAACTAGTAAATGTAGATGCACTGGTTCACTTTGAGCTGGTCTTTGAGGGCTTGACAGGAGGTGCTCCAGGGGCATTGAGTTGATCCCAAGCAGAAATCCATGTGATCATTTCATCTGCTAGCTTGTCAAAGTATGGGTCAAGTTTAGCGAGTTTGGCTTTGACTTGTTTTGAGAGCTCCAGGTAGCATTTCTGGACAGTGGTGGCTTCATTTGAAAGTTTAGCAGATTGAAAGAAAGGGATCAGTTCTTCCTGCCAGTAGATGCCTTTGTATTCCTTTTTGAGGTTCACAAATGGGTTGCTGGCCTTGCTGTGCCATATGTAAGGCAGGCCAGTTTTAACACCAAGTCCCAAATGATCGCATATGACCTGCAAGTATCAATATGAAGAGTTGTCATATGAAACAGAGCACTGCTTGATAATGCAAAGAGTAAAGAAAATTTAACAATGTGTGCCGAGCATCAAGAATTAAGAAAACGTTGTACAGTAGGTGTATACCTTGACACACCAGCCAGCCCACATATCGTCGTAACGACCAATTGGCTGGCCGTCACCCATCAGGCCAAAGTACATTGCCGGGCCAATGAGTTCACGGTCGAAAGCAAGATTCATACCACACATGGGGAAGAGGGTTCCCTTAGGTATTGTCATAACAGCATCCACGTACCTGACAGTGACACGCCATATTATATACAAGTTTAATTAACCTGCCAGACAATAAGACAATCCACACTTTAGTTTTCTAATCTTGACGAATGAGTACCTAGTGTTCCTCTCACGAGGCTTGACAAGCTGGGTTGGCGCATCATAGTCAGGAATATTGAGCCACAATCCATGAGAAACAGCAGTAGGCACACCCTCACGAAGACTGAAAGGATAACCACGCACAAAATCTGCACCTTCTCTGTATGGATCATACAAAGTGTTGAAAAAGTTGGGAGTGGATGGACACAACAAGTTCTTGATGTGCTGCTCAAGCGCATTGATCTCTTTCCCTGTCGGATCCTTCGCCACCTTAACATACCAAAACAACAAATTCAACAAACCAAACAAAGTCAAAAAACAACGCATCATTCCACCACATCCCCATACAACATCATACCTCAAAGCCTAAAACATCTACTCATCTAGTCGCGGCACACACATTCCCACTCTCCATAACTTCCCCAACTATCATCAACAAGATTGGCATTTTTACCACGTAACATGTGATATCCTAATCCACACAAGTCTCCATAACTTCCAAAACTCATGCACTACCAAAATCTCATCAAGATCTAACAAAAGGACTTTCATCAAACACCTGGCAGATCCAAATATTCAAATGACAAAATCCAAATCCTAAATCGCACGATCCACATCTTTCAAATCAACATAAAGACTAAAACTTTCACACCCAATCAGATCACAAAATTCAAAAATCAAATAGTCAAAAATCCTTACAAAGCAATCATCATCAATTGTATAGATGTACTTCTTCTTAGACACCATATACCCAAAGCATCGACAAGCAGAGTCCTTAAACGAGATACACGACGCCTTTGGTCCCAAGATCCGATTAATGTCATCACGATTGTACAACTCGTAATCGAATCCCTCCGGCACCTTGATCGTCTTTTTCGGATCTCCGTCTTGAACGATGATCAAATGATACGGTTGGAAAAAAGGTCGCCACATTTCGAGGAAGTCGAGGTTTCGGATCGTCGGAATGACGATGTCGAGTTCGTCTTTCAACGCCGATGTGGATGTCGCCATCGTTCGGATCTTTTTGTTTCTGATTCTGAGTGTGCTCATCCGTAGTGTTGGGTTTATATAGATAAATGTAATTACCGTATGCACCCTTAAGTTTTAATATTTACAATATAACCCCTTAGATTTAGGGTTGACCAAGTAAATTAGAAAAATCTCAGACCTGGTGGATTAGGAATACTAATTACTAAGTCAGAGTTGGGTTCTAGAAAGAGATAAAAATTTAGTGAGACTTAAAGACGTAATTTTAGCAGTTAATTTGATTAATTTAACGGTTGAGATTAAAGTTGGTTGTTAATTAATTGAGCGGTTGGATTTGCAAAATATACGGGCGGTTGGTGATTGACGGTTACCAATATCAACCGTTGGATTGATAAAGATCATGTCCTTCCGTTTTACTAAAAGATGCATGTCCTTCCGTTTTACTAAAAGATGCATGTCCTTCTAGAACCATTTACTACTAAGACATGTCCTTCACATTTGTTTTAATTAGGGTTAATTACAGATGACCACCCGCATAATATGTCATATTCCATGCCACCACCCTTATATTGCAATATTACATTCGACCACCTTTATAACTAAAAACTTTCCAAAGAACCACCTCAGTTAACGGCAGTTAACGGAGAGGGTGGTTAAATGGAAACAAAATTGATTATAAAGGTGGCGAAGTGGAAACATATTTATTATAGAGGTGGTTTATTGTAATAAAAATACTATTATTATATTAAAAAATTAATATATTTAACGGTGACAGTACAGTGCGTGGGTGGTTGATTGGAAATTTTATACTTATAAGGGTGGTGGAATGTATTATTACAATATAGGGGTGGTTTGGTGGAATATAGCATATTATACGGGTGGTTATCCGTAATTAACCCTTTTAATTACTAGTAATAAATTAAATTCATTAAATTATTTTCACTCAAAATGTTGTAATTCATTAAATTCAAATCAAATTAAAACACAAGTTATTATATCACTATCTCTAATATCGCATTGATTCTAAAAAAATGCATGACTAATTAAATAAGCCATCCAATTTATCACACATGATCCAGTAGAGTGGTGATCATGTATAAGCTATCCACCACCTTTCCACTTTGCTCAAATCTTAATCAAACTCTCACCACATGGTTGCATTTTAGAAATATTAACTCCCATGCTGATTTTTTACATAAAGTTCCAACACATTTTATTCATTAGTTGACCTTTTTTGGAAATGCATGAAATCAACTATAAAAATATCAAATCCCGATCTAAAATGAGTAATCGAGTGGGTGGGCATGAGGACAAGACAGACAAGGTTTTGAGTTTGAATCTCTACTAACTCTTAAATGATGAAATTCTTTAATTTGGTCGAGCTATTAGAATATCAAAATTTCAATCTATTTCTATTATAATATTTTATCAAAAAAGAAGATAAAGAAGCTGAAAGTAACTTTATAACGATCAAGTGTTGGGCCAAATGGACTATGAAAGGCCTGCTTGTGAAACGGTTGTTGGGCCGACGGGAGGCCCAATTATATTTGTCGTCTTCTCCAAGTCGTCGATCCCAGAATCTAGCTAGGGTTTGAAAAATCCAATCAATCATACGTAAGAATCGATTAAAAGTTGCAGTGCTGAAATCTATTGGAGTCAACTGGAAGATTCCAGTTGATAGATTCAGGTCATATTCTGTTGAGGAATTTTAGTGTTGAAAAATCGGAGCTTTGGAGTGGAGAGATGCCGACTTTGACGAATTTCTACACGTTGAAGGAAACGGAAGAGCATAACACTAAGGAAGATTGCTGGTGTGTGATTGACGGAAAGGTGCTTCCTTTTTCTTATTCATTTTATGGATTTTTAGAAAATTTTATTTTGGATTGTGTAGTTTACTTTCATGAGGTCTGATAGGGTAGACAAGTATAAATGAGCTGAGTCTGAGTTTAGGATGAGTTGAAATGAGCTCGTGTGATTCTTGTTCTTTACAGTTGCATTTATGGGTGATTTGTGTATTGATTTGTCTGTTGCACCAATGTGTGGGAAGTCATTGATTCAATATTGGTATATTTTTGAACTTGTTCAGTGTGAATGGAGTTGGAATTCAACTGTGTTACAAATGACTTTATTTGAATTGAAGGAATATGTGTGATAGAATACGGGTTTCGAGAGTGAAATTCGTTCTTGCCAGAGATGTTAACTAATTAATGGTTTCCATTAGTGTTAAACATAGTGCTTGACTATAGAGAGTCTTTTAGTTAGAATAAGCAAGCAATCTGAGAAGATGCAGTTTTGAAGTTATATTCCAATGAAGAATGGTTTGAGTGTGTTTTTGTACTGTTTAGAACACAGCTGTAGCAGCATGTGTTATTTATCTTCTTCTTTTACTCGCGTATTAGACTATATGTATTATTTGTTTGAGTGTATTTATTAACGTCAAGGCTTTGATGTATTCTTGCACTTAAAAATGATGTTCGACTGTCTGAAGTCTTCTGTAAAAAACGAGCCATATGAGTGATGGCATTTTGAAGATCTAGTCTAATGAGGAATGGTAGTGTGAGTTTTATAAGGTTTAGTCCATAATTGTGTCTTGAGTTGGACATATTTTTAGGTTGTGTTCCTTGACTCAAATATTGGGTTTCGATTCCATATTAGAGTGTTAGTGAGTAAAAGAGTTGGAATCTGAATTTCATACTGTTGTTTTGTCAATTATTTAGGTTCTAACTGCTAAATAAAAGGTGAACTGTGGAATCTAGCTAAACTGTCAAATTTAACTAGAGTTTATCAAAATCTTTATAGGTGTATGATGTTACGTCTTACTTGGATGATCATCCAGGCGGGGACGAAGTGATTCTTGAAGTAACAGGTAAGGCATTAAGTTATATTACCCAGTGTGTTCTCTTCTTGATTATTGCCATTTTTATTTGTTGATAAAACAGTTGCTCTAATGCTATACCACTAAATTTAAAGTTTAAACCATTCATCACTCATCTCAGGAAAAGATGCAACAGATGAATTCGAGGATGCTGGTCACAGCAAAGACGCGAGGGACATGTTGAAAGACTACTTCATTGGGGAGCTGGATGAATCATCCATTCCAGAACTCGAAATATTCAGTAAGAACGAGCCATCTAAGAACTTTACCAGCCTTGCCAAGCAATATTGGGCAGTCCCAGTCGCAATAGCGGCTATCTCCTTAGTTACTGGGATTATCTACCTTCGTAGAAAATAGACTCATCTCAAATACTTATAATCAATTCAAATATAGTTTCATGTATTTCAAGCTTCAGCTATTCTTTTCACACAAATGATTCCTTGTACCCAGCATCTACATTGGAAGCCATCAAATACATTTTTCATATTTTCTTGTTTTCTTCTTACAATTTCATATTATATATTTTGTATTTATGAAAATTGAAAACAGCTGTTCAGATAGTTTTTTATGATCTACACACTTATGTGTCTTTAATGAAACTTTTCCAAAATTTATATATTTGTCAAACCAGATACTTGTAAATAAAACATGTCACTAGGTGCATTTAATAATAAATGTTAATGATACTTTGAAAAATTGATATTTTTGAAAAATGGTCATGTATAGAAAGTCAAGAAGTCTACTTTTTCCAGATTTTGACTTGTTTATTGTTACTTTCATATACATTCGTATTTTTAATTTACATTCGTAATTTGTAAAGCCATTATATACCGTTTATTTTATTTACTACTTTTTCATAATAAGATTGACGATTGAAAAATGGCCTCAAATGTACTTACTGTTCATCTGGTTTACACAACTGCTTTTCATTTCCATAAAATAATGCACTGGTTTCATTCTTGTATAAATACAACCTTTACATTTAATATTTTTCTCTTATTAATTACAACAGGACATAATATCATAAATATAAGCCTCCACTTTCATACCAATAAACTGATATAAAAGACACATATTAATATGTAGATGCCAAACTAAATTATATCTGAACCAAAACAAGATGAACACCATTCTGAAGTTTGTCTTCCTAGTCTCAACATTGCAGTTCACAGCAAATCTTTTCCCTGGTAATTTATATCTTCTTCGTACTTTGCGGAAACATGAATATCTTTTTCTCTGATCGTCGATTAATATAATACTGAATGATATAAATCATTTTGAAACTTGATCTATTTGGCTTTCAGTGTTACAAGTCAATGGTGGTGCCCCTCTTCCTCCTTTCATCATATGCAATGATCCAGAAGATTGTAAATTTTGTGATGATTGCAAGTTCGTAGGTTGTCTGAACCATGCTTGCTACTGTTGGGAATGTTCAGTTCCCCCACCTTTTAAACCTGCATTAAACCAGAAGCAGATTAATGCTTAATATTTGTAATTGTATTTCACTATGTTGTAATACAATATACTCTTAAGTAAAGTTCTTTTTTGAATTGAAGACAGAATTGGATTACTATTTTTACGCTAAACCAAAGGAATGTTCAAACCAGAACCAAAGGAATGATGACATTTATCATTTTCTGATATCTGAAAAAATCAGTTCAAAAGAATATGAGTATCCTGATGCGTGAGAGACGAGAGTTTAGAGGTATGTACCTGCCTAAAGAAGGCTAACTTTGGAGAGCAAAATATTGAGGAGCCAGCTCAATCAGCCACATGGGATCTATTCTTGTAATGGTGCGAATATAGTTGTTGTTGGTGCGAACTAGTTCATTGAAGATGATACAATCTGGCTTTTTATGGAATAAAACGGATGAAGGATGAATCTGCACCAATTGACTACTCGACAAGGCCCTGTCATCCGCCGGAAATTAGAAACAAAGCGATACTAGTATACTACAACCAGACGGTATTTTTTAAATACTTGAATTAAGCAGATAATAAAAGGTTTTACCTATATGTACCATCAGGCTGCTTTTCAGCTGCGTTAATGAAGAACGAAGCGGCAAGGCATTTTTTGAATGGTATCATATCATCACCGCACGAGGAAATGCAAAAACCCATTTGTTGTACATGTCTCTGGATTTGGCTGCAACAGATGTAGTTACTAGTTTTATATAAGAATCAAAGAAGCTAGAAAATGTAGTGAACACTGTTGATGAATAAAGAATTTAATAACCTGTGAATGTCCCGTGCATGCTTTAAGGAGCGGCTATCAATAAAATTATCCTTGCACCACTTTCGAAGTTTCTTTTCTACCTTTTCTGCACTGCTCTCTGGTTCACTCTTATTAAGGAAATCAATAGCTGAGCGGAATACATTGATTAAGGTGATATGATCTCCCTCAGGGTCTGAAAAGTTCTTCGCAGAAACTCTGGACTGAAAACAAGTAGAAATGCAGTCACAAATTATTTGAAGGGGGAAAAGAAACTCAAGTACAGCATGCACAATGGAAAGAAGCCTACCTCTTTTAATTTATCACGGGGAGCATAAAATATAGATTCCACAGAGAGCATGGCCACGGTCACCAGCATTTCTTCTAAGCAGTTAAACTCGTTTGCCAAAATAAGAGCTTTGGAATACATTGGATCGAGCGGAAGTCTGGCCATCTGAATACCCACTGGGTCAGATAATTTATAATCATCAGTTATAGCGCCGAGAAGATATAACTGTTCCAAAGACTTAACTATAGCCATCCTGTTATATGTTTGAAAATGATGGTAAGACTATTTAAGGAACTCGCATCAATGAGTTATGAAGTGGGTGTTGGAATAATAGATCATGATCCTGACAGTTTGTTTACCTTGATGGTTTCTCCATGAAATCAAATCCAATAATGTCATCTACTCCCAAGGCTTTTAGCTGCAAAATGACATTTGCAAGATTGCATCGCTTGATTTCAGGAACAGTGGAATCTGGTAGTCTCAAAAACTCGCTTTCAGGATATAGACGATAGCATTTTCCAGGTCCTTCACGCCCTGCCCGCCCTCTAGGAAATTTAAAATAAGTTATGTAAAATCAATGACACGCTTATTGCTCTTCAAACGTATTTGTTACTCCAAGTGCTCACCTTCTTTGCAGAGCCTGTGCCTTCGAGGTTTGAACAATCACCAAAGATTCCACACCAGTTTTTGCATTATATGTTTTGGCTTTAACCAACCCAGGATCAATGACATACTTAATGCCAGGTATCGTCACAGACGTCTCAGCTATATTTGTAGCCAGTATAACCTGCACAGATGTGAACAATATTAATCTTTTGATGGTATTCAACAAAACTTATTAAAATGATACACACTGAAGCAACTATTCAGCATGGAGGTTCGACGCGGACGAGAACTTTAAAGACATATACAGCGGTGAGCTGGCAGCGGTCATTGAAAGTATTTATTAACAGACAAATACTGCAAACGTGATAAGATAATAAGTGAGTTCAGTTCATGTCCCTGAACGTTCACTCTATTCACCACAAAAAAAGAAAATTAGTTCTTGTTATTACCTTTCGTATCCCGTTTGGGGCTGCCTTAAAGACGTTCATTTGCTTATCGTAAGGAAGAGAAGCATAAATTGGAATAGGCAAAAGATTTTGATTGTCTTCAGG
The DNA here is from genome assembly GCA_006409495.1 of Sedum album. Lineage (NCBI taxonomy): Eukaryota > Viridiplantae > Streptophyta > Magnoliopsida > Saxifragales > Crassulaceae > Sedum > Sedum album. The sequence continues at coordinate 59,974 of QZGG01000412.1, forward strand.
TAGCTGCTTGAGCTTCTCACGGATGAACCTTTCAACAGATTCAATTTCTTCTTGCCCAGTAAAGAAGACAAGGATATCACCAGCCTCTTCTTTTAGATGAATCTGATCACATAGGAAAGAAAGGTCAGCACAGACTACATGACAAAGCTGCTTGAGCATGCAACAGTATTGCAAAAGGACCCACTAATTCAGTATTCATGTTTCTTCAGTATTAAAAAAACTTTAACACCGAGGTAGCACTACATGACAACACCTGACTTTTGGTTATGTAAGGTGACCCCACTTACCTGGAAGATAGTAATCAAGGCGGCATCTAGGTAATCCGTCTCCGGTAGAAGCGTGTAAAAAGTATCTACAGGATACTGTCTACCTTGAATATGAACAGCTTTGGCACCACCAAAGTACTCAGAGAAAACCTGAGCATCCAAACTAGCAGACATTATAATTAACTTGAGAGGAGAGAGTTTCGAAGAGCTGCATCGTTGGATGACGCTTCCATCTTGGGCTGCGCTTTTATTATCTAAAAGAAAGTTTTTCTTTGCCTTTAGATTATTTTCGTTGGAAAGACCGTTAACAGTTTTTGACCGTAACATTTGAACATGTTTCAGCAACCCTAGCAACACATCAGTTTGGACAGTTCTTTCGTGAGCTTCGTCAACTATGATAACTGAATATCTTGAAAGGTATGGGTCCAGAAGCGCCTCCCTGTAAATAGGTGGTGCCACAAATGAGTACTTAGATGTGATACACTCACAAGACAATGAAAAAAGCTTTAATTCGATGCCAAAAAGATCTAACAATACTAATGACGCTCTTGCATTTTATTAGATAAATATATGCAGAAAACTAACTCCTCTTCGAATATACAGCTCAATGCATTGAAATTTTGTTGAGATAGGGCAGATAAATACCCTACTAAAAGACATATACTGAGTGGCGTAAAAATGGTACCTCAATAACAGTCCGTCAGTCATGTACTTGATTCTCGTAAGGTTAGATGTCTTATCATCAAATCGGATGGAATACCCAACCTTCTTCCCCAATTCTACCCTGCATTCCTCAGCCACTCGTTTTGCAACGGTAACAGCTGCAACCCTTCTAGGTTGAGTAACTCCTACCATTTTCCCTCCATCAGAATATCCCGCATTCATTAAATACTGTGGCAGCTCTGAAAGCACCAAAACAAGAAACACATCAGGTTCACTGATCACAGCTCCATTTGCAACATCATCTCCTCACTCAGCATTCCCATAATCCAACCTGAATATAATATCTATGTAAAAAAGAACTCCAACAGAAACTCACGTGTGGTTTTTCCGCTTCCGTCTCTCCAACTACAATAAGGGTATCATGCTTTCGCACCTCCTCCACTAGCCGCTTCTCAGCTACAAACAACATCATCAAATTCACAAAACTTAACCCTAATATATTTTAAATAAACAATTACCAAGCCATATACCTGAGGCAATTGGAAGCGACTTGCGCTGCTGCTCAATCTGTTTCCTACTGAACAACATAGTGACATACACTGAGATTAACTTCATATCCCAAATCTCCACTAACCAAAAAGCTTCAAACTTTACACTCACCTGGCCGCAAACGAACCATTCCTACGATCATCCGCCTTCTTGCCTCCATTCTGATACACATTCGCCATTGCCGGCATTATAAACCAACTCTCCCTTCTACACTCTCCATCAACAAACCCAATTCAACTCCACAACTCCCAATTAAACAATACACGGAATATAAAATCAAGTTTTAATCTTTTCAAAAATTCCGCGCAGTACCTGATGAGCAGTAAGTAGCTTTTTTCTTTAATAGTTAAACAAGTGTCGCTCTAACGGCTGAAGCGGCGGAGCACAGCGACTCGTCGTTCGATTTTTCGTATAATTTCGTAACTGAATTTTGATTTTTGGTTTCGGTTTATTTTTCGGTCGGTTCGAATTGGAAATTTTATTTTCTTGGTTCGGTTCGAAATTTAATCGGTTGATATTCAAATCAATGTTAAAACTTCAAAGTTCAAACAATGGCCTTCAACGTTTTTATATGAGTCAAACGACGTCATTTTAAGTGTCTCCATTGACTTCTTTGGTTCTGATGAAGATAAGAAAAGAACCAAATCAGCTGGAATGCATCTGAATTATTGTGATGAAAAGAGACAGAAAGTCAAGAACAAGATACAAGGAGCCACTCTACAAAGCTACATTTTACAACAACAAAGAGATTCAAAGAAAAGGGACATAGGATCAGATTCAAAGAAGGGTATCAAACTACAACTAGCACTTTTTTGCTGATTCTCAAGACCATACATTTCCATAAACCCACCAAAACGAATCAGATTCTCTCCGCTTTTCTACACACAGATCATCATTAGCATCATCGCCCTTGAAAGGGTCTGTGTTTGCTTTTAGTGTTCAGACTTATAGTAAGGGCAATGCTAGAAAGGCAATGTAAAGTACCGGAACTGATATGAGGTGGCTTTTAAGAGTATGTGCTAATGCATAGTTTGGGTCTGTGTTGGTGAAGCTGGATGGAGCGAGACCTGTACCGAAGACTGAGGGAGTCGTGCCTGGGATGTAAGTGGATGGAGTGGTGGTGGGGGTGTTGGTGGAAGGAGTCGTTGTCGATGGTGTGGTTGTTGTGGGAGTGGGAGTAGTTGTGGTTGGAGGTGTCAAGGTCGTTGGAGGTGCAGTGGTTGGAGTAGTGGTGCCACCGGTGGTGCTGCAAATAGATTTGAAAAGTTAATCAGTATAACATACATATTACATCGGAACATAGGATTGAAAACAAATACGCGGTGTGAACTACTCAAATGCAACTAACGTGATTTTGACATAAACAATCACTTAAAATGGCAATGTTTGAGGTTTCAGTTAAGGCTAGCATATGCGCAACACACAAGGTGCAAATCGTTTTCAGTGAACTGCACAGTTTAGGATTTTCCGTAGGTTAGTTCACACTTCGTAGCTCCCAAATGCCTTTCCAAGAGGAGGTACAAAAGTTCTATATAGTAAAATAAAAACTCTGATAATTATAAGCCATCAGTGATAAATGTGTGTTCTAAAATGCAATTATCATTAGTGGCCTACTTGGACTACAGAGATCATGGCAAACAAATTTGTTATATATTTCCTTTGATGAACCACGAGAATACGTAAAACACAAATATATAGTAGAAAGTTCCGACAACATACCTGGGAGATGACTGATAAACACATGCAGAAGATTGAGCTGCAAGGTGTAAAAGGCAAGCACAAAGCATTACTCATCAGGTTTCAGTACAAAAACTTGACAAAAGTCATGAAAAATAAACCAATGCAAACTACATGGTCTCAAAGACTCAAATTAGCTTACCGGGAGCCACATTACTTGGCATGGCTGCACCAGCAAAGTCACAGCTACCTGCGACCTGACCCTTCCTTTGGAAATAGCTGTTGACGGCATAGTCGCAATGGCTCTTCACCGTGTTAGGATTGTAACAAACACCATTCTGAAGAATTGGAGTACAGTCTGCACCAGCTCCACACGCATAGTCCAACGCCTTTTGAAGTATTGCCTCGCTAATCCCATCCTTACAAATACAGTAAATTGCACCTGGTTGAACACAAACAACCAGAACAAATTGTAACCTCAAGATCATCAAATCCTCAAAAATAACCAATTTCCAACTCAAATTCCCACTTTACGCCATTTTGTTGAGTAATTGATATGAATACTGAAGCACATAAAGCAGTAAAAGCCCTAAACTGAGGAAACACAGACACAGCACTTAAAGCAAGACAGCTTTGCTAAACATAAAAACCACATCACAAACATGCAACTTTTCCAAAAGCCAAACTAGCAGAAATCCCATAAATTCCAACCCAAAGGTTCAATTTTTTGACCCTAAAGCACTAACCTTTCACTATTCTGACAAAAACCCACCTCCAGAAGCATCATGGGTGTGACAAAACTGAACCATAAATCAACAAAACTGAACTTAAGCACCATAGAAGACAGTTGTTTCAGCTAAAAACTTACTTGAGCGACCAGTCATGGCCAGGATGAGCACCAAGAACAACATAAACGCCATATGGGACACCGAGTTTCAAGCTCAATTAAGAAAGTGAGAGAGATGGAGGGAGACAAGGAGAGGGGAATGTGGAGATCTCTAGAAATGGTATAGTTGGAGGAATTGGCGGTGGAGGAAAGTCCAAAAAGAGTACAGTGATACTTTTTTAGAGTAATTAATGGAGTTATGATAAATTAGTAGACATGATATGATGAGGTTGGATTAAGGAAGGAAATGTGATTATGGGGAAGTGACAGTGAGCAGCAAAAAGCTGAAATCTTTCTATCGGTTTATGTTGATCTTGTAGACGCCAAATTAAGATAGAACACTGCATGACAATTGAGTATTGACATGTGAATTTGTGATAAAAATTGAAACTTTTTACAATTTTCAAAAATTGGACTTCGCAAGATGATGAGCCAAGACGGTTTTGGAGTTGAGTTGAATGGATTGGAACCGACTGATGGCCCCCACCATTTTTGAGATTCTCAAACAGCTCTGTTTTTTTGAGGTTTGCTGTCACTTGTTAGCATCCGTCACCTCATCAAATGTTAAGCCCATTTATGGTTTGGCCCATGAAGCCAATTTAAGGTTTGGCCCATGAAGCCCATTTTTCTGACGACCTTTATGGATTTATCAATTACTAAATGGCGGTTTTGCCCCTATCAACTGGTTTCCTGTCGTTCCCCTAAATCTCGTCCCATCAGCAGACTCTCAGAAACCCTAGCGAAGCCACGTACCATGAAACTTCCTCATTTCTAAACCCTTTTCTTGGTTTCATTGTCAAAGATTCGATCTTTACGAATTACACGCCAAACCCACTTCTTAGTTTCGGTAAATGATGTCGCAAATGGCGATCTTGTCGCGCACGAGGTCGCTGATCCAGTCTCTATCATCACTCAATCCGATTCGAACCATTACAAGCTCCAGATTCCTTTGCCAGGAGCCGGAGCTAGTTGCATCCGATGCTGACCCTGTTCACTCTCCACCACCGCTGCCGCCGAATCCGGCCACAGGAAGCCCATTGTACCAAGAGAACTGGCGCCATCCGACGCCGTTTCCTAGCTCGGTGCTACAGCAGGCTGTGGTGCCATTTGGTTTAAATCCGATGTCTGGTCGAGGAATTATGGAATGTCGCAGACAATGGATGCACAGGGCTTGATGGATTTGTTTGCGGAATGGACGACTTCAGGGAAGTGGAGTGATATGAAGGAGCTGTTTGAGTTTTGGATAAGGGCGTTGGATAAGAATGGAAAGCCTAACAAGCCTAGTGTTGATTTGTATAATTATTATTTAAGAGCGAATTTGATGGCGGGTGCTAGTACTGTGGAGTTGTTGGATTTGGTAGCGCAGATGGAGAGCTACGGGTTGAGTCGTAACACTGCGTCTTATAATTTGGTGCTGAAGGCTATGCAAAGGACTGATGAGGATGAGGCTGCACAGAAGCTGCTTGAGAGGTTGCCCAGATATTACATTTCATTGGATTTTTTATTTGTTTGTTACATGAAATGATATTTAGCTCTTAGGTTTTGTTAGCAACTTGGGTATGACTTATGAGGTTGGCTTGGCATATTTATCGTTGCTTACAGTGTGCATTAGGGTGCTGTCTTCGATATATAAAGTTGCATTACATCTATTGAGGACTAAGTGAAGAGATTAAGTGTTCTATTGCTCTACAAACTTAGAATGGGTACATGAAAAGTACTGCTGATTGTTGATCGTTAACATATGAATATTTTGGTGTTTGTAGCTCCAAATTCTAATTCAATAATCACCATTAGAAGTTTTTTCTCTTAAATATTTATGACCTCAATATGCAATTTACAGAATGCATTCATGATTCATACTGACATGGGGACATGGTTTAAAAATGCTTGTAGTCTACCTTTAGGATTGCTGATTAATGGTTTTGATGGATCAAGCTTTTCTATTTATTGACATTCAGGATGCTGCAGACAGGGAAGGACTCTGCACCTGATGACGAGTCATATGACCTAGTTGCTGGGATGCTACTGAAGAAGCACCGAATAGAAGATGCTATCAAGCTTATAGACATGTCCCTCAAAGCTGGTAATATTATATCAATAAATGTGTTCCAGCAGTGCATTCGAAGTTGTGTGAATAAAGGGAGGCTTGATGTGCTGGTTTCCATCATTGAAAAATGCAAGGTTCTTGCTTCAGATCAGATGTCGACTCTAGTGACTTTGAAATGATTTGCATCATCTCTTGAATTGAATTTCTTCATATTATTGTTCAGGCAACAGAACAAAACAAAGATTTGGCACCACCATGGGATTTATGCAACTATATAGCCGAAGTCGCCACGCAAAATGATAACAGCAAGTTGGCTTTCTATGCTTTGGAATTTATGGCCAAGTGGATTGCTCGGGGAGAGAGGGCACAGCCACCTGTATTGCTTTCTGTTCATGAAGGAGTTATCATATCTACCCTAGGAACTGCCGCTAAGACTTTCAGTCCTACACTTGTGGATGCATCATGGGAAATCCTAAAGCGCTCATTGCGCCAGAAAAAGGCTCCTAATCCAGAATCCTACCTAGCGAAAATCAATGCATTTAGTGCCTTGGGTAACTTACAGAAGGCCTTCAGCACATTGCATGAATTTGAAATTACGTATGCAAATTCGAACCATCCAGCTGAGGAAGAGATGTTCTCTCCATTTGCTTCTTTATACCCTTTGGCTGTTGCTTGCTCAAAGAAAGGTTTTGAGACTTTGGATTCGGTATGTTCTTTTGAAAGAATAATTAAAAACACCATGCACCATGTCTTTTACTTGTTTTAATTGCGCTTAGAGCTTTATGTGTGGTAATTTTTTCCTAGTTTGAGTAGTTGAATTTGTGATTTTAGTTATTTGATTTAATTGGAAAAGCATGTAGTTCAGTTATGGTGCTTCTGTTGGAAGTATAAGTTCCATAATTTTTCTGATTTTCCGTCTCCAACCACACTAGATTGATCAGGTTTTGTTTTCCGTTCCCATAGAAAGTGTGGTCGCATTAGTAAATGCAGTGCTAACTGTTCACTACTGAGTAATTATAAATTTGTATTGTCTGTGCTTATCTACATTATTCAACTGTCATTTGGCAGGTTTATTTCCAGCTGGAAAATTTGAGTCGCTCAGATCCTCCATATAAGTCGGTTCCTGCTTTAAATTGTATCATTTTAGGATGTGCAAATATATGGGATCTTGATCGTGCATACCAAACCTTTGAAGCTATTAATGGGAGTTTCGGATTAACTCCAGATGTTCATTCATACAATGCTTTAATGTGTGCCTTTGGAAAACTTAAGAAGGTAGATTGTATCCGACACCTTCACTTTGTTGCTCAAGTCTCCCACTAGATTTATTTGGATGCCTGTTTATGGTTAATGTTTCATGAAAAAGATTTTTATTGCACTTGCTTTCGATTACTGGTTGCAGACTCTGGAAGCTACAAATGTGTTTGAGCATATGGTGGGATTGGGTGTAAAACCTAATGCAAGATCATTCTCATTGCTTGTCGACGCTCATCTCATCAACAAAGATCCAAAATCTGCCCTTTTCAGTTATTGATAACATGGTACAGCTACTCATAACTAGCAAACATACTTTTGTGCTTCATATTCTTGTAACTAGCTAATATATCATCCATGACAATGAGCAGGTAGGCGCCGGATTTAAACCGACCAAAGAAATTGAAAAAGATCAGAAGAAGATGCAGACGAGAGATGAATTATGAGTGTGATGATCAAGTAGAAGCATTGGCTCGCAAGTTTGAAATTCGTATGGGTACAGAAAACCGACGAGATATTCTCTTTACTCTGGATTACAGTACAGGCTACGCATGAAGTGGTAAACACCAAATTAATCTCACACATAATGATTACTAATGTAGTTGCACTTTCATCTCGTGTTCCCACTCTCACATTTTCTGCATTCTTTCTTTTCATCTTCAGGAACCCAAAAAAGATATATAATCAACAGCCAGGACTTGCACTAACAGTCACTGCCTAGATGAAAGGACATTAGTCCTGACATGGTGTTCTATTATGTTAGTGCAAGTAAAGAGGAGGCGAGGAGCACCTAGATGCATTTAGTTTTTTTGGATCAATTGTTTAAAAGAAATTTCCTTAGAACAGGATGCCTATGTGATGATAAAATCTCAAAATTGAGACACCATTTGTTTTCTGTAAACCCATATCATTATCTTGTTTCTTAGAAAAGTTGCTCACTTAATGAGTAGGACCAGTACCTCTGTAACTGGCACAAAAAGAGTTCTTCATTCAAATAAAATTCATATCAGCTGCAGTCGCCCTTAGTTACCTAAGATTGGTTGCCAGATTGTAATCACCAGTTCTGTTATTGTTATACATGAAACCACAAAAGTCTTAGTCTTCCTGAGTCACAAATAAACAACCTGTGCCATAACCTACAGGCTAAGGCCTCATCAGTGCTCTGACTTTTTTCATCCACCCCCCATCAGTGCTGCGTGTAAAAATGACAGTTCAAGAAAATGACCACAACATATTTGCTCAATGACGAATATGACATACCTCAGATTCTGCAGGTTTGGATTCTCAGCTTTGACACTTTCGTCTCCTGCGGAATATTTTGAATTTTCCAAGAAAATAACTGGTATGAGATTAATAGATAGAAAAGAGCTACAGGATATATGTGAATGGATGACATTTAAACTGTACTGTAAATACCTCCATCTTCAGGCAAGTCAGATGTCCAAAGGGTGAGGTTATCTCTCAGCAGCTGCATAATCAAAGTGCTGTCCTTGTATGACTCTTCACTCAAGCTGTCCAGCTCTGAGATTGCTTCATCAAAAGCTTGCTTAGCAGATGGCATGCCCTGCGAATTAAAGTAGTGAATTAAATTCTGCGTAATGTGATGGTTAATGATTCAACTGTATGAATGTGACACCTGCTAACATCTTTTAAAAAGTTTTGGCAAAAAACATCTTGTAATTTTTGTATGATATTTACCTTTCTGGAGAGTTCATAATTTCGTAGTAGAACACAGAAAAGTTGAGAGAAAGACCTAAGCGAATTGGATGAGTTGATGGCAGATCCGTATTGGCAGTGGCAGAGGCAGCCTAAACACACAATGAAATAAAATCATATTGCCAAAGAAAAACATGTCCAACTTCTAGGAATGTATACGAGTGTTTTCAACACTAGCCTCGTAGCCTTTCAATGATTGCTCCGCAGCTTCCTTCCTTTCCTGGTCGATTTGAACTCAGCAAGATAACGGTAGTAATCTCCTTTCCTGTACTAGTAAATCATAAAGACAACCTCGAATTTTTTTAGCATGTAAAAATTCAGAAAAGAAAAGATCACTCACATCTTATAATAGAAAACAGTAGCCTCGCCAGATTTCGAAGAAGGAATCAAATGCTTATCGATAATACTCAAAATGTCTTCACATATCTTTGATAACTCTTCCTCCACTTTCTGCCTGTACTCTTTAATCAACTCGACTTTACTCTCATTTCCCTTAGACTCTTCCTTCTGCTCAATAGATGACATTATGCGCCACGAAGCCCTCCTAGCACCAATAACATTCTTGTACCCTACAGACAATAGATTCCTCTCTTCCACTGTCAACTCAACATCAAGTTCGCTACTTCTTCATATACTCCACCATTTCTGTCCAAAAAACAAAACACTCAAACTCTCCTCATCCTCATCAATCCAAATTATACACAAATTGTACCCAAAGTTTCAAGCTTTTCAACTCATCATAGGATAAAATTCAATTTTTTCAATTTAATCTGAGAAGCAAACAGTAACTGAAACCCTAGATCCAATTCCACAAAATCTGATACTAATCGTTGATTCCATCAACGGCCCAGTTCACAGATCCATGCAAATACATCAAATAACCAACAGATCGACAAAACTCAATCACACGAATCCAATCGAAGCCCTAGAAAACTAAACTGACCTTCGTATCTCTCGGCCTGCTCCGACAACTTGGCGAAGTATACCTGCGTCTCGCGTTCCTTCTCCGTCGACATTTTTGCAAACGAATTTCGCAGAAGACGGAGTCTCGGAATGTGAAGGTCTTGTTGTTGAGAAAAGAAGCGTCGAACGGTTTTGTGGACCGTCCGATCAGTTTGAACAGAGTCGAGCGCGAGAATAGCTCAGTATATCAAATGACGATTTTACCCTTGGGTTCATGTTATGGTTTTGTGGACTCGTGGATCCTTTTACATCCATTGATTGTATTTTCGACGGGTGCAAGAGGAGATCTATGAGTTCACCAAATTGAGAGGATACACATGATATATTTCTTGTTTATTCATGTCTGAATTTGTTCAAAATGTTGTCTTTCATAATATCCTGCGTGCCATTCTTATGTTCCATCCTTGAACATCATTACATTGTGGATTTTCAGTACTCTTGAGCTTCTTTTAGCTCGTTTCGATTCGAATACGATTCACCGTAACGTAACATTCAGAACATAGAAAAATGACACTTATGTTTCATAAATAAAAATGAGATTTCACAAGTACAGTCTCTACTGAAGTGTTTGTCTCTTCCTTGATGGAAATAAGTGTGTGACATTTATGAGTCTCAAAGTGAAAGTGATTCAGTAAAGAGGAAAACAGCCAAGAGAAAAACTGAGATGACGAAATTTCCGCTGTTTGATTATATAGCCTTGGACAAAAAGAATGAGTTTAGATGGCCGACGAATGAATTACCTTCCACAAGTGAAGTTGTGGAATAAGTCCTTGGCTACTTGCCACCCATTTGTGGTCGAAATGCGGCTGACAGTTGAAGAAAAGGCCGGTTTGTGTCAGGCTTGGAATAAAATATGTGCCTTGTTCGGGTTGAAGTGAGTATGATTTATTTTCTTATGAAAGGCTTTTGACAAACGAGTAGCCGTTGGTCGCTGCCATCCTGGGGATCAATCAGTCTCCTTCCCAGCGGACTTGTACAATGTACGCTCTTGCTAATTCAATCAGTGCAGCGTTGTCGTGAAGCACAACCCATCCCTTCAATGCATCAAAAAATAAGAATGAGTAACCATAAGTACTAAGTTTGTTTCAAACTCCCTATTCGTGACTTTCAAGTGTTCCGTGTTTGACAATAGTTGAAAATAATGTTAAAGAAGATAGATGTTTAATTACGAGCAAAAAGTACCTCAGGGCGCAATATTCGATCCATCTCCATGAATAAATCCATCAAATTACAATTCTGATATCTAAGATGTGTTAGAAGTCCATCAGCATGAAGCATATCGTATGTTCGAGGATACGTTGGAAATGGTTCGCACCTGAATAGGAGAAGATCATGCAAGTCAAAGAAAAGTTCCAATCAAAACTCTTTTGATTGTGTGGCTTACCGTCAACTGGTTTGAATGAAAACTATTAATCTTACCAGTCATGTAAAGCGCCGGCAAAGCCTTGGTCGAGTATGACAGGAAGCGTATTCGGAGTTCCCACAGGCACAACATTCATGACCCACACTGATTTTTTTGCCTTAAGCAATGCTTCATTAAGGCCTCCATAGTGAGCACTCATGTCCATTACATTGCGGATCATGTTATACGGAGGTAAGGGATCTTCATCTCCTGGGCGCTTTGGATGATCTGAGAAAATCAATGGCGTAAGTAACGACCAGTAATTTCTCAATGATTCTTCCCAACCTTGCATATCTTCCGCTAGCTCTTCAGACCGAACTCCTGATACCACACATGTCAAATCAGTACAAAATCTCAGACAACAATACTTGAAATCATGTGCAAACAGATACTTGCCATGAACATCGAGCCACTGGGAATCTGATGTCTTGTTCCGGATAGGAATCCATCTCTTGCTGGAACTACCGGTTAAACAGGACAAAAGTGGCTGATAATAAGACTCGTCACTTGGTACATTTTTACAAAGTGATACAGAGGTGTCGGAACTGCAGGATCAAAAGAAATATCTTAGTATCAATTTTAACAACACCAACATCGAGTGTTGGATGAAGTCTTGTGATCAAGCAAAAAGTACACACTGATAATAATTAGGACTATATATCATTATGTTTGAAAATTACATAACAATTTTTTCCGCAAGAAGGGCCATTTATTTCACTAACCGAGTTGAGTAGCAATCAGGGTCCGTAGTTTTTTGCCAAACCAGAGTCTCATCTTGTTGAGTCAGAAGGCTCCAGCAGATCTTCCGTGTGAAGTCCTCCATAACTGTCAAGACACTGCCTTTCTTAGCACTTGAAGTACTGGTAAATGGCTTGCTGGTGGATGAAGTCAACACAAAGTAGCCTCCAGGCTTGAGCACCCGGTCCACTTCTAACAGAAACATCCCATCTGATGTATCATTTAAAAAACCGTCAATGACAATTAAGTTAAGTTCTTTCTTGAAATGAATACCGGATATCTTACCGTTTATTCCCCATTTATGTTTGAACAGTGATCAACGACATACCTTTTGTGTCCCATTTTATCCCACATTGAGCACAATGAACCATATCAAATGACAATAGCGGATACGGAAGTTGTTTTGAAATGAAGCTGCCAATCATTGCTGGAAGCCCTCTCTCGAGAGTCATCTGAACTTGACTGCCTGCTGCTTCGTATTCAGCTATACAACAGCAGTTACCTTTAACGAGTCTAAATGAGCCCCAAAGCTACCAAACCCGCAACCGATATCAAGTACATTTTTTATCTGTAGAGCAAATAAAGTTCTCTTCAGACAAAATGGCATCAAGAAAAAGTAGATGAGTTGTGGGCTCAAGAAGAAAAATAAAGTGACTTACACCAGCTTGAGAAAATTCAGTATCACTTCCTAACCCTATCATCTCAGCAAGTTGGCGTGAATAGTCTTTTACACCATTGAAGTTCAGTCCATCATCCGAGTGAAAAGAAATCTGGTTCTCTTCTAGCAACATTAAACTAGCAAAAGACCAAGGACAGTAAGGAGAAAGAAAGAAACCTATTAAAACACAGTTTTTTCATATGTTGAACTAACCGCTTTGTCATGCTCCCAGATGACAGGAATTGGTCTTTTGTGATCTTTACATTACCGTTCCAAATGACATCCCGACCAGTAGGCCACTTTAAAGGGATCTTATAGTCCTTAGGAGGGCGAATCAAACAACGTTCTCTATCTTGTGCTAATTCACAATGCCGATCATATTGCTCACCGTCCGTCAACCCAGCTAAAGAATGGACTGTTATGTTATAGCATGGTACATAATGTTCACTCTCTTTACCACATAAGCTGAGCTCCCTTTGACGGTTAAGTCCTAGCAAAACAGCCCTTAAATCATAATAATCAATAGCTGCTTGCTCCTTTAACCTTCTGTAATTTGTATACACACTAGGGATGGCAGAGTTATTTGCAGAATCAAACTGAGTCGACGACGGTGATCCAATAAATGCAAGCAGCGCAAGGACAAGGACAAGACACAGTAGTAGCCAACTAGGTGTCAGTTTACGACCGAACAACAATGTCAATCTACTAGACCAGGAGCTTCCTCTCATGTCTGAAATCTGAGATCCACCTACAAACAACCCTATGATCACCAAGGACCTCCTGAAGCATATCCCATCAACGGTTAAAATTTCTCGATTGCAATTATCAAATTTCAACGGATTCTTTATTCCACTCAAAATTGCAAACCAATCACTTTAAACGCTCCAGCCGCATATGGAAAAGCTCTGAATGCACAACTAGTAGGATCCAATAAGTGAACTGCCAACCAAAAAATTCCCGATCTGTGGCAGCTAAACAACCTCTACAATCACCCAAATTGGGTTCCCAAAAAGGCAAAAAACCAGTCTAGTTGCTGTGAAGCAAGTGTCGTCACTTAAGGGAAAAGGTTGTAACTTTTTTAACGAACAGGTAGTTGAAATTCTAAATCTCAATCTTCAATCATCATATGCTAAAAGAAGCAGCTTTAGACTGTAAACTGATGCCAAATCTGGAAAGACAAGGGTCTCCGCTATACAACACCAAATCCTTTTGATCAACCTGCAATATTTATCAAACCCACATCCCTAAATTGATCAAAACCAAAATCTTAAATTCACTGCTGAAACCCCATCACACAACAAATCATTTAATCAAATCCATAAAAACAATCCCACTAAAATTGACACACAAACTCAAAAGATTACAACTGGTTGCCATAATCTGATAACTCGAAGAACAGATCTTGAAAACAGTAATCTGGATCAGAATTCAGATCCAAACACCAAAAGCATTATAACCATTAATGCCAACACCTTATTAAATGCGCAACACACACTAAAATTCCAAAACAAAACAAGATTAAAAACCGCAACTTTAACCAACAAATTAGGGTTTTCCAACGTACCAGGTGGTTAAATCGACGTAATGAATAACACCCAGTTCAAATGGAACCCCGTTTCGCCATTGACATTCAGAAGCAGAGGAGAGAGAATGAGCAAGATTGGAGCTTTTTGGCCACTTCTTGCGGCATTCAGTTTTTCCTTATTTATTTATTTCTCTAAATTAAATTAAATCAATTTCAGAATCATAATTTTTTTTCGATAGGTGGTACATTCCACACTCATGGTGAGAGGAATAACAAACTATAAATGGTGAGGCCAGGGATTGAAGATTGGATCTGAGAATTCTTTGTCAGACTCTCCCATCAGGCTACCACCCCTATCGCAAAAAAAAAAATTCATAATTGAATTCAATAATGTTAGTTGAATTTCAGATCCAATGGCTGAAACTATTTTAATACCAACATCATTTTCATAACATTATTCATATAATAAATGATGTTTGTTTTAGTGTTTTATTTACATACATCTTGTCTCAAACAATTGTTATAATTAAGTAGAGAAGTGAAACATAAGTCTGTTGGGACAATTTTTGATATGAAGTAAAGTGAGATTAGGGACTTAAATGATTAAGGATAAACACTTTGAGCTTTAAAAAAGCATAAATATGTTTACTTTTAATCATGTTGGGACATTAAATACAAAGAAAAAGGGAATATATGTATTCAAAAGTGAAGCAAAAGTCCCAACAGCTCTTGTATAAAATACCATACCTGAAGTAGTATATGTAAAAAATGAAAGGGTTTGGTGGTGGTTTAGTAGGGGTTGCAAGACAGCTCACATCATCAAGGATGGCAACATCAACCAACCTGGCCAACTTTACATGTTTTGTGCACTATAGAATGACACAAGAGTTGAGCATGAAGTGTAGGCATCCTTAACTGTTGTTTCCACTTGAGTTTCAACTTGGATAGACAGTGTATGTGTTTTTGTTTGAGAGATTTTTGAAAACTGTATTGGAAATGGAATCAACTAGAAAACGGGAAAGACAAGTTATAACTTGTTTTGATGTGTGCTTGTAGTTTGTCTACATTTAAGTATACAATTTGAATGCCATGCAATGACAGTTTGGCTCGACAAAGCACCAAAAACGGTTAAGATCTCCCTAAATTTGTTGTCATTTTCAGCTCCTTGACATGATCCCTTCATCAACTTCACTGACTTAATCTCGAACAAAGTTACAGGAAAACATGATCTATCAAATGATTCCCTATGTCTGTCCACTGAACTTTCCTAGAGTATGCCAGTATGGTGAAGACTTACAAAAACAGGGTCAGGTTCCAAGAGAAAATTTAATTAATGTGAGTAAGGATAAAATTTGAACCGTTGATTAAATTAATCTAATGGTTAAGATTAAAGTTAGTTTTTATTAAATTTGGTAGCTGGATTTATTAAATTATTAGAAATCAATGGTTGAGTTTGTGTCATACGGTCTCACAATATTTGCGTGTCCTCATAGATTTTAATTTTTCCCTAAAAAACATAGTCGATTTAAGAAGTTAGGAATACAAAGTAGGATTTGTGCTTATATTGGCCTAACATAAATATTAAAATATTCTTATTAATAATATTATATAATGCTAAGATATTGTATAAAACCAATTTAGTTTAAATAAAATTTATGCAAACGAATCTATTAAATATGATTTTTTTTTTTTTTCTTCAAAAAGCTCTTTTATGAAATCAATGTTATCAACCAGTTTATTATCATTGTACCCTCGCCTTTCATCCACGTGTACAGAACACATAGCCTAAAGACTAAGGGTAAATACGTCTTTTTCTCCATCCAATTTCGATTTCGTCTATTTATTTACATCAAATTATGCACCCCAAACCTAATTGAAGAAAACCGGGTTTCAATTCGGACCGTCGAATTCCCCGAACCGTAAATACCTTATCTATTCCAATCGTCGTCTTCTCGAAAATTCCGATCACAAATCGATTCAGATCTGCCTATCTCCGATCATCTTTATTCAAAATTGATTTCATATTATTTTAGATCTCGTTCCGATCTGTCGATCTATACCCTTCTTGTCTATTTTGGTTGTCGTAATCGATTTTAGGGTTTCGGCTCTTTGAATCGTCCGATCTACGTTCTCCGGCGAGTTTTTGAACAATAAATTTGGTATGTGTTTATAGTTTGATTCCCTGGTTGATTCCCCCTTATTTTTAATTGTTAATTTTGTGTTTAATTTTGTCGATTTTCAATTTAGGGCTTGGTTGTGTTCGTGTACTGAAGGTCGGTTTTTGTTGAAATTAGTTTGGGGCTTTTGTTAATCGGTGTGTTTATTGATACCCTGCGTTTAATTAGCTGTGGATTATCTGTTGATCGGTAGTTATTGATTTTTAGGGTTAGGGTTTGGTACCTAGTTGGGGATTTTGGAAATAGTCAATCAGCTCTCATAATTACTGTTATTTTTAGTTATTCAATCACTGGGGATTGTGTTTGAATTGTGTGAAGCCTGTCTGAATGTGCCTAGTGGAAATTGTGTACAAAGGTACACTCAAGCTGTTGTTACTCAATTTATGTGAAATTGTCAGCTGTTTCATGCATTGCTTCACAAATCCTGAAATTTTGCTCAATTGTGGCATGTTCTTTACTGCATGTTGTGTCACTAACATTTGTGTTCATACATTGTCAGGCGACATGGGTTCTAAAAGGCCTTTTGATGGACAAGAGTCCTTCCAACTCCCATACAAGTACTCAAAGCAGTCTGCATCTGATGAGAAGTTGCTTTCATTTGTGGATGAGAAGCTAGGTCCGGATGCATGTGTGCTTCAGGGCATTGCAACAAATAGTAATCTAAATAAACCTCAGCTACTTGTTGACCCCTTCGAGGTTGAAAGTATTCAAGAAGCTCATAAAGTAGCTGATGGGGCTTTGGTGGATGTGTTTCGTTTTCCATGCATTGTGGATTTTCATGGCGATGACAATGCTTGGAGCAGGGATTTTCAGAGATCATTTTTGCCAGACTATTATTTTGATTCTGGCTCTCCTAGAACTGCTCCTGTAAAAGTTGGTGATGCGCTCTCATCTTTCCTAGAACGTTATCCAAGAAAGCAAGTTCCTGTGGGAGCAAACCATCAAGCTGATCTTCCTGAAATGGTATCTCGCAGACCAATCATTTGTGACGTTGGTGCCTTGAGCTCTGATCAAGTTCTTATTACTGATGAAGAGAGAATTTTAATGGGAACTTGTGTCATTCCGATGCCTGATTCCTCATCGCTTGGTCGAAGTAGTGTTCCTACTGTTATTGGCCGTCAGGACTGTGAATGTGTGGACCAAGTCTCTGTTAGATGTGTGAGGCAACATGTGAAAGAAGCTCGGGATAAACTTCTGAAAACGTTAGGGGTAGATGCGTTCCGGGACTTGGGGTTTTTCGAAATGGGTGAAGAGGTGGCAAATAAATGGAGTGAAGAAGAGGAACAGGTCTTCCACTCAATAGTCTTCTCTAACCCTGCCTCGCATGGTAAAGATTTTTGGTCATGCTTATTAGATGAATTTCCAACTAGAAGCATGAAGGACATTGTAAGCTATTACTTCAATGTCTTCATGCTAAGGAAACGAGCTGCGCAGAACAGATCCCGGTTTCTTGATATTGACAGTGATGATGATGAATGGCATCCAGGCCATGGTCACTCCTACGACATTGAGTTTACTGGTGAAGATGATGATGATAATTATTCTTCCGAGGAAAATGATTCTAGTTCCGCCGATGATGATGATGAAAGATTATCATCACAGATGAACGATAAAGTCACCCATGAGGATAGTAATATAGTTCCTGTAAATCAAGATGGGTCATGCAATTCGTTTGAATACCAGTCTCCAACCGAATCAGGGGTCTCAAATAAAGAAATCAACACATTAAAGAACGACTACAGGTATGTCTCCTCCGACCAGACTGAACATGACAATGGCCTTAACCAAGGTTGTTTGGTCGATTCCAGAAACTTCACTCAATGGAATCAAGGAATTTCAGCTGGTCTTGATCATCTCCTCCCTACCCAGAACATGATTGAAGAGCTCTTTGGACCAGGAAGCTGGGACTACAAGCCCAACCATGATTAGAGTATATATCTTATATTTTTTCTCACCTGCTCATTGAACTTTTGTCAGTGAAATGTTCAATCTTTCCTTCGAATCCACCAAGTTGGCGTCTCAAACTTGTCAGTGCATAAATGTGCCTCAAATTTTGTATACAATCAATTAGGATCCAATTTTCATGCAATCCTCAATTAAATTATTTCTGAAACTACGTTTTTTATGGTGTTTGGGCCGGTGGAAAATAAAAAGCCCAGTAAAGAAGAGTGCCCATTAAATGTAAGCCCAAGTTGGAATAATTGAGCAGCGCACGTGGATATGCTTCTGACGCTAATTTAATCGGCGACAAGTACCGAGAGACATCACACGGCCCTGCCATAAAAACACGACACGTGGATTTAATCTATTGATGAAAACAACACGTGAACAACAATACGTTTGTATATCACGCGCTTTGCATAGTCTTAGCAACTGAGCTGTCCTGAACTCTAGGGCATCCTTCAAACTCTAGGGCATACTTTTCAAGTAGAATTTTCATTCGAGGGCTCCATTTATATATGTTAAAGCCTAACCTAAGATGCACATTGAAGTGTTGTATATATATTTTAACAGAACAAACCAATAAGTGTGTTATTTATGTGATACGAATAATATGATGGGCTGTGAGAGATTGAATAAATGGATGATATGATACTTTGGAAAGTCGAAAGCATGCTAATAAAGTGAAGGTCGTGAAGAAGTAATGAGTTCCCATTTCAAGGAGATGATCGAGATGCAATGCATGGATGATACAAAAAGAGAGTTTAGTGAGTGTGTAAAGTTAAAGTGTTTGCGATCAAAAAGATAGATGTCGGCTGAGTGTGATTCAAGAATAGGGTACAAACCCGATAGAGAAAAGAAAGAAGCAACATAGAACTTTACGCAACCTCCCTGGCCCTAGCTGATGCATCAATTTACTTATATAATGCTTTCTATCACATTCCACAATACAATAATATCTTTAGTAGCTTCTTAAATTATAGTTTCAATGCAAAAAATGCCATGAGGAATACATATATTACATATGTACGTATTGAAATCAATGCAATCTAAGGTTCCTCATGATATATTAACAATGTAGTGGTTGCTGCTGCTTCACAGATACATACAATTAATATTACTACAACATTTGTCTTTTGGGTTAAATGTTGTTTCAGCTAGTGAGAAAAATCATAAACTGATCGAGTTGCTTGATGCTGAAGACTGGTAGTCAACGGCAAGTAGTCAACTTAATACCCTTGTAGAGAGGGCATATACAATGAATGTGTGTACACATCCAGTGACCCTCTGAGGGCAAAAAATGATCACTCCATCCTATGCAGCTTCTCATCGATTATCAAATGGTATTGCTTATATTTGAGATCTGATCATCTCTAGCTAAAGTGCATCCAAGCTCTGGCCTGTCAGGTGTAAATAATCTCAGTTTTAAGAATTATCAAACAAAACATATGATAGATCAAGGCATAAATTCCCTAGCAAAATATACATTCTAAAAATGTGATTCACTACAACCTTTTCTAGCAAATCCATAGATGCTTCAATTTGACATGCAAGTGGGGGAGTGTACTGTCCTTCCCCATTTAAGCGCATATAAAATTGTATGGTGCAAAGTGATTTACGTGAGAGAATATAAAAGTGCAAAAGAATAGGAACAATGCATATGAACCCTAAAACAGGTTCTACTTTGCTGGTAGCCTCGTACAGAAAGATGATAGTGATAGAATCATGCTTTTTTGAGACTCTCAATTTTGGGTGAAACCCTGAGACCCCAATCATGGCCGTTGATTGGGTTTGCTTTTAAGGTCCAGATTGTGCCACGTGGAGGTGAGAGAACAAAAGCAACAATTTCTCTCACCTCCGATTTTTGAATTTCTCTAACCTCCACGTGGCACAATCTGAACCCCAAAAGCAAACCCAATCAACGGCCATGATTGGGGTTTCAGAGTCTCACCCAATAGTAAGGGTCTCAAAAGAGCATTACTCGATAGTGATATATAACAAAAACAGGCTAGTAGCATTCTTCTTTCATGCATCTAAATTATCAAATGATCATCACAGGTTGTAACAAACTGTATGAACCAATCAACTCAAATCATATATACCACTACTTTTAATTCTTCCAAATCAAGGCCATCAGATAATGAAAGGCGCATATAAAATTAGAAGAATCATATTACTGTTGATGACCATGATTTATTGAAGAAGACATCTGAATTGTCTTACTGCTTAATAAGATAAGATAGGTAGCTATAGTAATAATATAAGTTAATACAATAGTTCATTTTTGCTCTCCTAGCTTTACTCCTAACCACTGCCCCATAAAATAGTATATACTGATTTGAAGTGATCATCAGAATATTTTTTGACAGTGAAGTGATGAATATATAAATCAAAACCCGCAAGAGTGTGTATCACAGTATAAGTTTCAGGAAGAATATATCTGACAACCATGCAAGGATAAACTAAGGCACTAAGCATGACAGTTATAGGATCAATAAAGAAAATGAAATCAAGTAAAAAAGGTAGATAAACTGGAACTGACTGTATGTTTTTGAATCCATAATGATCTAATTGAAGCAGATGAGCAGATCTATCAACATGAGAGGATGATCCTGGTCTTATGATCTTAGAACATAGAACACCAACCAACATATAAAAGTACACAAAAAGATAGTAATAACAGATTGCAATCGAACTGGCCAAACGTGTCTAAAGTGAATAAAACACAGATTTTCAAACATTACTTAATTCTATCAATTATTTGATCAGGGTCATTGTGTGGTTGAATATGTGCCAAAACTCTATTTTTCCTTTCAACAAAAACCTACTGTTTATTCTTTTATAGTGTACGTATGACGGTTATGTCTCCTAACCTTCCCATTAATGTATTTTCTTGTACTGAAGTCTCTCAACTCGACTGTAATACAATCCTGAAAATTACTGGTAAAAAATGCCCATGCTTATATCTATGTGGGGCATTTTATTAATGATGCATTTTATCAAACACCACTGCCTAACCAAAATGTGAGATGGTAACAGCTGATTATGTGATGTGATATATGCCTTAGACAATGAGGTTGAGGGCTTTTAAAGACCTAGCAGTTGGATATCTATCTTAATCATCTGTATTACTATAATATACATTCTAGGTTTAACTTTATCACAACAATGACGCTGATCAAAGGGCCTTATTTAGATAAGATTAATGGGTTGCACAATTCAGCTTTTGGGAGACTTCCTTAACAATATCTCAGGCTGCCTAACAAAATGCAACTGGAAGTGAATGCAGTTGAGAGAACAGATTTCAATTACCTTTTCCTCAGGGATGAAAGTTGTTACGCGGCCTTGGTGACACTATGTCTCCTAGTAGCCCTTCATCCGAGGGAAACTGAGGTTTACTTCCTGCCGCTGGCTGCAGAGGTTCACTACACACGATCATTCTACCGTCGTCTCTGGCCTCACCAGGTACAGATGTAGGCTGCAGATTTGGGGCTATGCTTCTTTGAGAACTTTCTTGAGGCAAATGCATCGCTGGATAGTAAAACTGGGAGTCTGGAGGACCCATTTGCACCCCAAATGCAGATTCCCGAATGCTAAGTCCACTGCCGCGTGGAAACCCAGCAGTCTGGTGGCAGTGTTGGCCTTCATAGGTTGTGATCACAGTGGTTGGATCCTCACAGGATCGCTCCACTCTCTTCTTCACGGTGCATTTGGTGTTGGTGCACCTGTAGTAACTCCTATTATTGCATACATACAGACAAGTATGTTAGTAAAAGGATTTTCCAGTAGATGATGCACATCTTTATATTAATAAAAAGTACATTGCATCCACTTAATTAAGAGCTAAGTTGCATCTCGCGTATTCTACATCTTGCTATACATCATTATTTCCTCTCTAAATTAACTAAAACATAAGCAACATCATGCTAAAAAGCTTAAAGTTCAACAAATTACGTTTCCATAAGAAATCGGTTCCGTTCTAAAACGTAATGGCATATGTTAAGGACTTCACCAAATCCAACATAAGCTTGCACTATACCTAGGGTATGGACTATTTTTAACAGCCTTTTGTCCATATTTCCGCCACCGATACCCGTCCTCAAGATGATCAACCTCACTCTTGGTAACAAATGCAAACCTCTGCTGCCGAATCCTCTTCTGCCCCTTCTTCTTACTCCTGCATCACATTCCAACAAAGAAACACATCATAAGCATCAATCATCTATAGTTAAGCTTTTCATATTCCAGACATATAAAAACTAGCTACATATGGCACATATAGAACTCATCATCCAGTGCAACATATTGATCTTCCTAAAGCACACATATGCATGCACTTCTGAGCCCCATTCAGTATTTTTATTCTCACCTTAAAAGTGAGCACAAATCTTACTCTTCATATATCGACTAACTGATTTCAGCACCAACTAGACAGCAAACAAAAAACTACAAAATGTGTAAGAAACTAAGTTCTGTTACCAAGAGAAAATCTAAAGAGTTTAAAGAGAAGCAAATTAAACATCAAAAAATTAACTTTCAAACACTTCAAGATTAAAACAGCATGCAATCATATCAAAAACCATCGAATCCAAAAAATGAAGGGCTGATCATGCGAAGAGGAAAAGATGATGCGTAAAGTGTTCCTCGAAGGACATTGTAATAATGTCACCAAGCAGGAGCACGCCGCCATTGCGGCGCTGAGCAGTACCGTCCATTCACAATTCAGAACCACACAATGGATCATTTCCAGAAATCACAAACAAGCCCCAAACTTATCACAATATTCACAATACTACCCTCATCTCTCTCTACCCTCTTCTCGCCGGTTGTACGGATTTTCAAATAAATTAATTAACAAAATAAATTCGAATGGATAATTAAGAAGGGACGACGGAGGACGAAGTAGAAGATTCTAGCGACGGCGGAGGACTCACGAAATCTGAACGGTAGTACTCGGCGACGGAGTTTGATCATCGGAACCAATCGATTTATGAACCAGATCCTGATCGCTAGAGCTCGACGAAACACAAGGATTAAGCGTACTACTCGACGCCTGGTCCATCAATCTCATATTCGCCGACGGAGATATCGACATCAATCCACCGCCGACGCTGCTACTTGTTTCGGATTTCGCAATCGATTCATTAACAAAGTCATTCCGAAACGAATCGTCATCGATCGAGTAGCGATGAATATTTTTCTGCTGCATCGTCGACCATCCGAACTCGCTCAAGACGCTGCAATCCAACGTCGACCTTTCGTAATCGTAATCGGCCGTGCTATACTCCGTTGCTGCTAAATATTCCTCCGATCTTTTTTTCGATTTCGCTTTGGACTCGTCATCCATGACGGCGGTCGATCGGAGCTGGTGGTTAGGGTTTGGAGAAGTGATTATACGAGAGAAGGAGATGCGTAGTGAAGAAGAAAAAGAAGCAGGAAGAAGAAGAGAGAAGAAGAGAGATTTAGATGATATTTTTCTGCAGCGCAAGTGGTGAAGGAATGTGGGGTCCAATGCTACGGGACCTACTCGCGTGATTGAGCGCGTGGAGATGCAACGAATTGCAACTACATTTTGAGCTATGGGGTTCGAAAGAAGCTGTTAATAACAAAGTGTGAATGAAGGGCACGAGGCATCGAGGATTGGTGGGAATTTTTTGGCTTGGACCACGAGGTTCAAAACTACAAAACTACTAGAAGAATAGATTATTCTCGTCCATAACAAAGGATGATCAAAAGAACATATGACATGATGAAAAATGTTGGATGCATCGATTCAGATAAATATTTTCTCAGTATTGAAAATAGTAATGTCTGAATGTATGAAAAAAGGAAAATGTCTAACGCTTGATAAATACTGAATGTTGATGCATCTAACATTTATCGAAAAGAAATCTATTATCTAATTTACCCTTATTGAAATTTCAATATAATATTTCTTATTTAATATTTCATATAATTGTAATTAGACCCCAAATTAATAGCCGTCGGATCTGTCTTATTTAATGGTCTAGATTTGTTTACATTTTATAACTTAATCTTACTTTTCACCTGATCCTTACTCATCCTATATACATAAAGTAGGAATGAGTGAATTGACGATTTCTTTTGAAGGTAAAGTGCAAAAATTAGTAATCCTTAGCAAAATTATCAAAATATTCTTAAACCGACAATATCTGCAAACAAAAGATTAACCGTGTGGACTTTTTGATAAGAACATTGTACTCCATTTTCAATTCATGTTCAATCCTCTACATGTATTGCTATTGTAAGTGTAGGCGCTGATGGTAACTTGTAGTGATGGTCTCCGTGCATATTGCAATATGTCTATTGCATGACAACATTGTAGTGAATCAAGTCAATATATAAATTGAAAGCTCATTTTGGAAAGCTATCATTTAAATCTTAAACTCATTTGAAATATATTTATTAAAACGTTTCCATTCCTTTTTTGACAAATTATGACAACATAGTGTGACATTCGATTATGATCTGAAGACGTATAAAGTCAGACAGAGTGAGCCAACACATTCACAAAATGATATCGTTTCAAAGGGTTAATGTTTAATCAAAGATCCAGATGATGCATTCAAAAGGAGTGAGCCAGAGAACACAGAGATCATCAGACACTTGTAGCATCAATTTAGCAGGAACGGATTGTGTCTTAGTGTTTCTGTCACTCTCTGTGTTCTCAGGTCACCCCTTTTGGGTGCAATTTCTTGACAATATATTCATTATGATCAAGAGGACTGATTTAGTGGCTCATTTGGTAGAGGCTGAGGATTGAGGAAGCCCACTACTAATCCTGGCCCATTATTCAACACCCACCAATTTGCTAAGGACTCAATCTCATCCATGCAATTCTTAGCTTGAACAAAAGCAGGCGAAACCAGCTATGGTTTCCTCTACATGCCAGATTCTCTCTGACCCTTTTCATCTAACTTTATCATCTTTTCATCATACAGCAGCTTCCAGTGAGTTGATAGCTCCTCGATCCAGGAGATCTCTGGTTGTGTTGAATGTCTCAAATGCTAGTTTTAGGAAGTCTTGTTTTCAGGTTTCTGCATCATCATGGCAAGGGCAACCAGCTCAAGCTGTGATCAAGTCTCTTCCAGTGGCTGCCTCTGTTGCTGTCCTAATGTGGTCAGCTCCAGGTATGATTTTTCTAGCAGTTCATACAGTTTTATGAATGAATAATATGCGTTGTTGATTAGTTAGTGAAAATGGGCTTGCAGCTAGTGCTGGATTTTTATCTGGAATCAGTGGGATAGAGTCTGTTCCTGGTCCTGAGTTGCCAAAAGTTGAGTTCTTGGAGAAATTTAATGGTGAGAAAAGCGGCCACATAATAAAGTGTTAACAGGTTTTTGTGAGAATTTCAATATCTGATACAATGCAATGTCTGCTCCATATTCTGCAGAAGAGAATCAGAAACAATATGCTGAGTTCGACAAGAGGTTCAACGAGTCTCCATTGCTTAAGCAGTTATTAGAAAAATCCAAACTGAATAAAGAGAAGTAAGAAGCAAATACTTACATCCACATCCTGGTCAAAAACTGCACATTGACATGTTTGATTTGTTATTAAGCAGTGGATTTGTTTGTATTTCCTCAGGAACAAGCAAGAGATACAAGACAAGTACTGTCTCCGGGGCGCAGAGTGGGGAGTTGGAGACTGCTCGGCCGAGGGCATGACAGAGGATGAGAAAGACAAGTTTATAGCAATGCTCAAGGCTAAAGTTGGAGAATAATTATTTCATTGCATATCTTTGAATCCTGTTGTCATCACTCACTACTGTTCAATACAAAAACAGCCATTTACCAAAGATTGTCTGATCAAACAGTTCTGAAATGTGTGTATTTATATGAACTTCAATCAATTGAACAATTTTTCCCAAATGAGGAGTTCACATAAACTCCCATTCCCATAACAATTAATGATCACCCAGTTCACATACTCATGGCCTACACACAAAGATGATCAGCGTATATAAAAGAGCAAGTGAAAGCTACCAGCAAGCAACATCAGTTTGCATTATAATAGAGTAAATAAAGTCTTCACAGATTAGGTGAAACTTCAGCTAACTTTTTGGGAATGTTTTGAGTTGCCTTGGGACTCAAATAAAGGGAATTCCCACCATCCATTAACTGATCTGGTCCATAGACAAAAAATCCCCACATGTTCAAACTTGTAAAGGGAAAAACGAACACATAATCATAACATAATCCAATGACTCCACTTTGACCAGCCAACCATACATGTTAAACTTTGAAAATTATGAAACACAAAAAGCAACCCAACCACTCTTGAGTTCCTCATGCCTGGCTGCATGCACTAATAACATTTTAAATTCAAATGCCAAGAATAGCCTCTCATTTATCTTTACATTATGAACGTAATTGCAAATCATCTGTATCCAGTTTATTCACATCATGGGGAGCAAACTGACCCAACCATCTTTAGATTGACACCACCATTCACCACAAACTCAATGTTGAAGTCAAATACTCAAATTAGACCATTGCATGTTGATTATTGATACAGGCCTCATCGACAACTCAAGCTTGTAGACAATTAATCAAGATCAAAACCGTGCATTGTCGTTCAGGCAAGACAAAGATCATATTATTGTCACCAATGATTAATACAAGGCCACTAAAATTAGAGAAACTAGAAAGGATATTTTTTGAGCTATACTCTAGATACAACATAGCTTTATAAGCCTTTCTAGCTGTCTTTCAAAACATGATAAACAAACAACTAGAGTGTGTAAAAAGGGAGGTAAGGATACTACTTGCCTAGCTGGTTGTTGTCCAGTACTCATTTCTTTCCCAAAGCTCTGGTGTCCCACTTCAACCAGCCCTCTGTACAGTTGTCTTGAACAACAGGATGTACATCTTGTGATCCAAAGAGAAATACAGAAATCCACCCACTGAATGAGTAACAAATGATCCAAAGCTCGTCCCTACTATACAGTGCCATGCTGGTCCATAAACCCCATCAAATTCCTACAAAATTTTATCCCCACGTATACACCATCAGTCATCAATCCTAATCACTTTTAACACATCTGCAAATACCCATTAACAGATATAACATGAACTTCCAAGGCACAATGCTCTAATGAGCACATTTTTATGCCACGAAAACCATACGATTCAAATAATGTTGGCAGATATAAACCCGAGACCAGTGCATAGTAATAGCTGAAATGGAACAAATGATAAAAGTAAATCAAAGTTTTAAAAACCAATGAACTTATGAATTCAAAGTGATACCTTCTTGAGGGACAATGCAAGTGATTTCGAAGTAAACTTCTCAAGACTATCATAAGCCTTTCTAGCGCAATCAATAGCATGAATCTGCATAAAAGGCGGCATATCGACAGCCACAATCCTAGCACCATTTGAGCTCAAGAAGCTACTCAAACTCGTTTCTTCTCCACAAAATGACCTTCTCCTATAAACTCTCTTCAGATCTCCCTCTTCCTCATTCCTCACTCCCTTAATTATCTTATTCACCTCCAGAATCTCCAATTTCTCCAACCCCCTCTTCACATCTCCAACATCTTCTTCCTTCTGAACTTGTTGCGGTCCTTTCACTACCTCCGCCTTGGTCCTCGTCTTCTTCTCCTTACTCGTATCGTAAATC
This sequence comes from Sedum album, assembly GCA_006409495.1. Lineage (NCBI taxonomy): Eukaryota > Viridiplantae > Streptophyta > Magnoliopsida > Saxifragales > Crassulaceae > Sedum > Sedum album. The sequence goes on from QZGG01000412.1 coordinate 88,081, forward strand.
AGCTTCACAATCTCACCTCCGTAAAATTTCCTCCTCCACCGCTCCTTCTCCGGATTCGGCTTCTCCTTCGTCGCTACCAAACCAACTTGCGACTGCGATAACTTTCTCGAATCGGACACAGTCCGGACGAGGCTAGGGTTTCCTTTCGGTAAAAAGTAGTCAAGAGACTCAGCTATGACCGATCTGGATAATACTTTACGCTGAGTCTGTTCGTCGATTCGAGCTGCGCGAGCTTTATGATTACTGTTCAAAGTCGATGATGACTGAACGGCGTCGTCTGAAATTGGAGATGGCTTATGGAGGTGAGTTTTGGATGAATCCATGGATCTGTTAGTTCGGAGCAATGGCGGTGGAGATCTCGATTATTGTAACGGAGTGAGGTTTAGAGAGAGAAAGAGAGAGTTGAATGTGTGCGGTCAAATCGGTGATCTGGTGTTGAGTGTTGACTCGATTTCGCAGGGTATTGTAGGGATGTCCATCGGGCCCGAAAGCCCTAAAGCCCTAAAAAAGCCATAAGGCCCGGCCCGGCCCGGCCCGCACCCAAGGCCAAAAAAAGCCCGAGCCCGAAAGCTCCGGGCCGGGCTAGGGCTTGAATTCCGAAGCCCGAAAAGCCCGAAAAGCCCGGCCCGGTCCAAGGCCCGAAAAGCCCGATCAAAAAAATAATTTTTAAATAAATATATTATTTTCAAATTTAAAGTATATGATATTTATATCATTTATATAACATCACAACAACTTACAACAATATAAAAACATTTATATCTATTCTAAACGCATATAAAATTGTTTATTTCTAAACAATATACAAACATTTTATATCTATTCAAAATATAGACTATTCGTTGAACACATTATTTAAAACTATGTTATAAAAATATTTATAACTAAATTGCTTTAAAATACGTATTTCAAATTAATTAAAATTTAAAAACGAATTAAAATTGAAATTAGGTTCGGTCAAATTCGGTCAAACCCGGTCAAAGCCCGGTCAAAGCCCGGTCAAACCCTAAAGTCAAAGGGCCTAGAAAAGTGGGCCTTACGATTTTAATGAGGCCCGGCCCGGCCCGGCCCGAAATTTTTAAAAAGGTCCGAATATTTAGGGTCGGACCGGGCTCGGGCTTTACGATTTAGGGCTAGGGCCGGCCCGGCCCGGCCCATTGGACATCCCTAGGGTATTGTGTGATTGGTCTCTGCTGACGTGGACATATTTCGTGGATTGATATACCATTACACGCAAGGTTGCTTCTGTATTCAGCTGATATCTTTGGGCCGTAGAGTGGGCTTATTGGGCCTCAAGATGTTCTCATTGGTAGATTCAGAATTTATCCTATGTGATCTGTACATTTTACACCGATCTTATGAGAATACCGATTTCCCATCTAGACCGTCAGATTATAATAAAACCGTTGCACGATCTTCCATCTCGTCTTCAACAAAATTCCCGCACGAATGGCACCGCTCGAAATCGGATTCGATCCGATCGGAGGCGGAGGCGGAGGCCAAATTCAAGAAGATTTCCGAGTCGTACGATGTTTTAAGTAATCCGCAGAAAAGGCGATCTATGAAATTTATGGCGAGGAGGCGTTAAAGTCCGGCAATTGTGCCGCCGCCACCGACGTCGTCTTCGGCTTCGTCATCGGGAGTGAGGAATGGGAGTCAACGTGCTGGTGCTGGCACGACTTAGGGCATCGAATGGGGTTGGGGAAAGGCAAAGACTGTCGCTGATCCTGCTACTGGGTATGTTTGTCTTTGGAGTTTGGATAGCCTTTTCATTTATACCAAAATTATGTGTTTAAATTGGTGTAGCGGTTTTTTACTTCCATGTGTGATCAAGATTGTGAAAATGGAGCTGTATTTTGAATACTATAATGGTTGATTTTCTGGGCGTCTGCCAGGTAGTTGAGGTTTAAGGATATAAAAGTTAGTTCGAAAAATTTGGTGTATGATTTCTGTATTTTAGGTTGTAAATTGTAAATTAGAGGCGTAGAGGACTAGAGGTTGAAATGGAAAATATTATGATGGTTAGAATTGAATGTTAATTATTTTTAAAGCCTAAAGATTTTTTGAAGTGTTGAAAGCTTCTCGCAATAATTTTTATTCATGATGTAGATTTTCATGCTGATTTTCTAGTGACGGGCTTACTGAGGGTTTTACTCGACATCCCAGTTTAATCAAAATATATTACTGACCAAGATTCTAAAGCCTGCAATTTATCGGCCGTGTGACATGTAAATTTTCTACATCCAAGAAATGAGATTTTAAGATCCGTAGTTTTCATTTTATATGCTGTTGTTGGACTTTGACACGTCTACTGTTTCTTCTGGAAATAATATTTTCCTGGTAGGTTAAGTACATCATGTTGATAACACTGTATTACTAACCTTTAATCTTGCATTAGATTACATGTGTTGATTATAGTGATTTCAGTTTCATTATACAAGTGTACATATTCTGATTGACCTTTTAGAACTTGGCTTTAAGACCCTCTGTGCAGCCGTACAAACTATTCATATGGGTTGTACCCTAAATTCTATATCTTTTACATCTTGAACTCGCCAATAATTTATTCTGCTGGTCATATTTCAGAAGAATTTGAAATGCTGAAGAGATTCTAATTGTTGATATCAAACCTGGATGGAAAAGGGGCACAAAGATCACCTTCCCTGAAGAAAGCCCCATCCAGTCTATTAGAGAGATGGAATGACTTGGTGATCCAACATAACCTTGCTAGTATCCGTAACTGGCAAGATCCTGGAACTGACAAAACCTTAGACAATCGTCATCTGTCAATCCCACTGACAGAGATCATAAAACCAGGCCAAGAAATGATCGTCCCCAACGAAGGAATGCCAGTACAAAGGGATCCACGACAGAAGGGTGCGGATTAAGTTTGATGTGGACTATCCAGCCAAACTAACTACAGAACAAAAAACGAACTAAAGAGAGTTCTGGAATAACCATTATTGATAACTGTTACCTCACCCACAAGTACTCATATTCGGGGCACTCCTTTTCCCTGCTGTACATAGGTGCTTCTATTTACAAAACATTACCATTTACCAACCAGATACTCACCTAGTGAATATTAATGGGAAACTAACCAAATATCAGCAGGTGTCAAAAAGAATTGTTTTAAGCAGATACAAGCCAACTTAAGTGGTGTTTCATTTACACTTGTGTCTCTTGACATGTCCTGCCTCTCGGCATTGAATTACATACTAAACTAGACATTTTGTAGGTACAGGCTTGTGTTGTGCATCTCCTCTAAATTTTACCAGTTTAGAAATGGTGGACGTTTGAGCATTTGTAGAATCCAAGAAAGCTGATGACCCAACTACCATCAGTGTTTGAACTCCAATTCCAAGTTGATGATAAAAAATGTTCGGACAAATAGGTGCTTGCGCGAAATGCAATGGAAAATCCGACTCTTCATTGGTTTGAAAAGATACGTAGTGTTAGCTAGGGACCTCTAAAAATCCAACTTGACATTTTATAACTAAAGTCACCCTCCCCATAGGCATTCCCAAACCTTGGACTATTACGAAAACATGTGGAACACTTGTTACCTGACTGTTCCAACACTGCTCTGCTGGTTAAGATTAATAATTGAAAATGGTGGAGGTTGTGATCTGAAACCTGACCAACAATTTCATTAAACTATTTCATCCAATACCCTTTCGTCCTCTCCAAAAGCTTACCACTTTTCTTTCACTCATTTTTTATCTCATCTTCCACATTGGATTTTTGTCCTTTTGCTTCATTCTCTATTCATCAATCCTTCTGTCAGTAAATCTTACAAACAAATATCTAATTACTTATTTTTATAATGAAACTGAATCATACTGATAAATGTTAAATAAGACAATCAGTTGTGTTAATTTTATATATTAATTTTTAAATAAAAAAGAAAATCCAAAATTAAATAATTGAACACTTTTTTGCAAATTGCTGAAGAAGAAAAATGTATAAAATCCGAAACAGAGGAGTCCAGAAGAGAACGACGACGACACAGTGCGTGAGAAAATGGCTCTCCGAGTCGTCACGAGCCAATTACACCGTGATGTCACGATGACGTCAGTATGTCCGTCGACGCTTCTAGCAGCTCCGGTGACTCGGCCTGCTCAAATTCTGCTAAAGAGAGGACTGAGATTGAGACCGAGTGCGGCGTCGTCAGGTTTCAATCCGTTATCTCTTAAAACCGGAAGATTGAGAAGTAGAGGTTTCGGAGTCGTGAATGCCGCAGCGTCAGAGCCTTGGGATGCGTTTACGCCGGATAAGGCGTCGGTTGCGCCGTCTCTAAGCGACGTGGTTTGGCCATCTGTTGGTGAGGGTTTTTTGATTGATAGTATATGTGACGTGCGTTTGTTTTTTTGTTGTTTGTTGATTGGAATTTTGGATTTGATTTGTGGTTTTGGTCAAACTGTTGTTTGAATTTTGGTATGGAATTTTTTGCAGGTGCATTTGCGGCAATGGCTGTGGGAAGGTGGATCAAGTTCTAGCACCAAAAGGGATTTCAATGACCATTGCACCTTTAGGAGCTGTTTGTGCTGTGCTTTTTACTACTCCAGCTTCTCCTGCTGCTAGGGTACGCATCTCTATGGCACACTTTCTAATAGTATCTGTTAAAAGGCAATGGCATATTCCGATTCTTATGCGTGACATGCTTGTCTTGAGCAATGATTGAATTAGAATACTTTAAGAGCACCGAATTTATTTAATGATTGTAAATTCCCATGTTATGAAGGGGTTACAGCATGTGAATTTTCAGTTTCGATCATGTTTGTCTTCCCATCAGGCTCGTAGTTTATTGGGATGTTTGTCAGTACTGGTCATGCTAAGGAAGCAAATAGATTCCCTAAAACCATATTCAGCATAAAGGTCAGGCTGTGCTGTATGTATGATAATTGATAAATAAAAATATATTTCGTACCTTCTTCATATCGCCGGAATTTTATCCCCTGTAGTCTCTATTATGGCATTCCCCTGTAAATCCTTATTATCTTATGATTTAGTTGGTACTCTAAATTTGTGACTTATATTTCAAATTCTCGCACTGATATTGCAGAAGTACAATATGTTTCTCGCACAAATTGGATGTGCAGCCATTGGCGTTGTTGCATTCACCATTTTCGGGCCAGGTTGGCTTGCTAGGAGTGCTGGTCTGGCTGCAGCTATAGCATTCATGATATATACAAGATCAAACCATCCTCCTGGTAATAACATTGACTGCATTTGTGATCTTCCTTCATTCTGGACCATTGTTACACATCGAACTAATTTAACTCAATAACAGCTGCAAGCTTGCCACTGCTCTTTATTGATGGGGTTAAGTTGCATCACCTTAACTACTGGTATGTCTTGTTCCCTGGAGCGGCCAGCTGCATTTTCCTTTGCTTACTTGTAAGTACAGTTTTTTCTTCGTTCTCATTCTTTCATCTGGAAACTGTCAGCTGATAACTCTTTGTTTTCTCCCTGCAGCAAGAGGTTGTAACGTATCTGAAAGCTAATTTCAAATTTTGAAGCCTCTACCACAAACCAAATTCTTTCGATCTTGCCTGTAGCCCACCGTTCATCCACCATTAATGATGGATATTACGTCTACCATCTGTCACCTTTGTTAAAATGGGCAGCATTGAAAAATCAGATCTGTTTTCCATGTAATATGAATGGCCATCTGCCATCCAAAAAGGCATCGGGATCTCCACAATGAAATTACTACTTAGTGCTCGAGCATGGAATCCCGATGGTGCGTTGAAAAGTATGTAGAAGCAAATATTTGTAAATGCAAATTCAACACTGTCAATATCATCTGGGCGTCAAGCCTTAAATTGTTGTCCACCTTACTTTGTTGCACCCTCTGGAGATTTATTCAAGCAATTAAGAACAAATTGTTAAAAGGACGCTTTGAGTTTTATTCTAAATTAAATTTTGTTACCTGGGTGTGGGGATGTAGCTCAGATGGTAGAGCGCTCGCTTAGCATGCGAGAGGTACGGGGATCGATACCCCGCATCTCCAATTTTAATTTTTTTAATATTATTATTAATTTTAAGTAACAACAAAATATTCGCTAATAAATATCCATCGATATCATCACCAATTACAAATTTAGGGCATAATTCCGCACGCCACCTCGAAAGCGATCTCTGAACTCAGCTTCATCCGCAAGGTAATATTCTCTCTTCATCTTGTTCGTTTTCACAAACTGTCCATTCCCACTACGCTGCAGTTGACGGACTTTTCCTACTTTTAACAATCTCACTTTTGTCTTTAACATTGCTTCCGTAACGTCTCCCTAGTTTTATACGAACCTTCCTTGCATCTACAGATCCCACAATTTATTACTGTTTCAAAATCTTTTAATCAAATCAGTTTACATCCTAATGACTTAAGTTGAAACAATCCGCATCTGATTTGTTGAACAAAATATCATGTGTATCATATCACCATTTTAGTATGATATGGATAAAGTGATTTCCGCAAGCTATTTCTTATTAAAGCAACTTAACCAAAAGAGGCTTGCCTTTTGCTAAAGTCCCGCTGCTTGACGTGCTCTCAACAAAGATAGGGAATGTAATGTAATGGCGTTGTGATGGATATTGATTGACGTGAATTAATTATGTGTCAGTTAGGAAGTTTCCTATCTCTGATTGGATAATTTCCTTCGCCTAGCTGGTGGATGTTGCTTTCTTATTTCTTATCTTTTTTTGTATAAAAGTCTACCCTTGCAATTATTTATGTCCCGCACTTTGTTCGTGAAATATTGTTTTCCTTAGGAGGCTGTAAGTTCTTACTTTTCTTTGTTGAATGTGTCTGTTCATCTTTTTAAGTTTGCCAGTTGTTTTTGGCTGTTGATCTCTTGTGATCTTGTTGCCTTGTCTGTGTTTCGAATTTCGATTGTGTGTAATTGTTACATATGTAATACTTGAATTTCTGAATTTCAGTTACATAAGATGGGTAATCTCTTCTGTTGTGTCCAAGTTGATCAGTCCACCATTGCTATTAAGGAAAGGTTTGGAAAGTTTGAAGAGGTTCTTGATCCGGGATGTCATTGTCTACCCTGGATCCTTGGGAGTCAGATTGCTGGTCATCTTTCGCTTAGGGTCCAACAGTTGGATGTCCGTTGTGAAACTAAGACAAAGGTCTGGTGTTTGATTTCACTCATTGCTTATTTTTTGATTTTTGAGTACATGTTTACCTAGTTTGCTGGGTGAATAATTCCTCTGTGAGTTGACCTGGTTTGCTGTTTTTATGTGTTACAGGACAATGTTTTTGTCAATGTTGTTGCTTCCATTCAGTATCGGGCTCTAGCTCATAAGGCTAATGAGGCTTTCTACAAGCTTAGCAATACCAAGGCCCAAATCCAGGCCTATGTATTCGACGGTGAGAACTGATGTTTGTTTCTCAATGCATTACAATACGAACTGTTTCTAATCTGTCTTTTTTTCTTGGCTTTCATTATTTCTGATCCATGGGTTTGCAGTCATCCGAGCCAGTGTTCCAAAACTTCTGTTAGATGATGCTTTTGAGCAGAAAAATGATATTGCTAGAGCTGTTGAAGATGAACTTGAGAAGGTATGTAGTATACATCGAAGTTAGGGAATAATCTTGAGAGCTGTGTTTCAACTTTTCTGTTAAGTAACAATGTTATCGCACTTGTAGGCGATGTCTGCTTATGGATATGAAATTGTGCAAACCCTCATTGTTGATATTGAGCCAGATGAGCGTGTGAAACGGGCTATGAATGAGATCAATGCTGGTAATTATTCTCTTCCACATGCACAGTAGTTATTAGCTTAAGGCCTTGTAAGACAAGACATACACTTTGTTTATGAGCCAATTCATTTTGCAGCTGCTAGAATGAGGGTTGCTGCCACTGAAAAGGCCGAAGCTGAAAAGATATTGCAAATCAAGCGAGCTGAAGGTGAGGCAGAGTCCAAGTATCTGTCAGGGCTAGGTATTGCTCGTCAGTCGTCAAGCCATTGTAGATGGGTTGAGAGACAGTGTTCTAGGCTTCTCTGTGAATGTGCCAGGGACTAGTGCAAAAGATGTCATGGACATGGTACTTGTTACCCAGTACTTCGACACCATGAAGGAAATAGGGGCATCCTCTAAGTCATCTGCTGTATTCATACCTCATGGACCTGGTGCTGTTCGTGATGTGGCTACTCAGATCCGTGATGGACTTCTGCAAGCTTCTCAACATTAACATTCTAGGTTCTTCAATATGTGAATGATTCGTAGTATCTGGAGTTTTTAATTTTATGGTCTGTCTTTTCGTTTACATTATCATTATTAATAATAAAGAGATGCAGAGTCCATCTGCATTGAGTGTTCAGGGAAGGCTTTTAGATCAGCTTCTCATTGCATAAGGTATTTGCGAACAATTGCAGAATTAAAGTCACATTATAAAACTATAGGAAACAAGTGTTGAAAATAAAAAACCAAGACAACAAAATGATATCATCAAAACTTGGACCAAAAATGCTACTGCATACAACAGACAAAATTTGATCATTTAGCTAATCATGTATAGATTCTTCAACAACCATGTCAATACAAGTTGAGTGCAAGTTGTTGACGAGGTGGTACGCATTAGTGTTGTACTTATCATCAAAAGAATTCCTTGATCATTGAATGTATATATAGCCAGGTTCGCAATGACGCTGTATCAGTTTGGCTCTTGACTTGGATTTTCCCTTCAAAGAAAAAAAGATGCTTTTAATATTCCAGATCAATCATCATAGGACTCAAAATAGTAAAACCTAATACATGAAACACTTCTTGTAGTGAAATTACTAGTTTTAATCAATTTGCCGTACCCATTGGATTTACTACAAATTGATTGGCAGCAATGTGTTTAGACATATTCAAACCAAAAAGATAACTTACGACAAAAATAAGAGTACATACCTGGTCTTCAAATTCTCAATGATATTAGTTGTAGAGCAGCATAACCTAGCATCCAAAACTAGCGACCCAATCGGCCCATTCAAAGACATCATCTCATCATGAAATTCTTGGTGCAACACCAAAGTAGAGAAATGCTCATCAATGACCAAACCAATACAAGTAATGATGTCTTCAATCTTCGGCAACCAGTTAAAAGCCTTTGGTCCCGACACTATGGAATCCTCAGGACATGAGAAAGCTTGTGGAAACTTATCATACTTCCTCAACCACTTTCCCAAATACCTAACCAATGCCATAATCTCTTTCCCATTTAACTTACTAATAGCAGATGTCAAAACCAGCTCATCCACACTCATTTTTTAAACAAATAATGCAAGCACAGCTCTGAATCACTAAACTCATCATAAGCCACCATAAGCAAAATGGCGAACGTCTTTGCCAAATGCAACTTAAGCCCTTTAAGCGTTTTATTTGTATCCGAAATTATCTCAACAGCTTTAACTGCTTGATTCTCCCACTCCTTCGCAGTCCCATTCATAGTCAGATACACGTCCTTACTCGGCACTAAAAAGTACTTCAAAATGCTGCAAATATCCCCAGCCCTGAAATCGGACAAGTTCTTGACACATTCGCATATCAAATCAGTCTTCTTTTTCTCTATAAGTTGATCAATCAAATAACTATAACTAAAATGAGGCACCAATTTATTCAAAATCAAAACCTCAACCCAATCCCATATCTCAAGCAAAACACAACCTTCCACCACAATCCCCACCACATCTCGTCCCATCGCATACCCAAATCTCTTAATCAAATCAAGAGGACTCAACTCATCACGACAGCCATTCAAATTACTCACCTTATTCAGAAACTTACACACCTTCCCCTCAAACACCTGACGACTCACTGCCTTGGTGTTCTTCATACACCTGCTCAGCTCGGCGAATAGCTTATTGCTCAGTTCAGCTATTTGGGTGTCTAAATGTGAGAGCTTGAATCCGGAAACTGGGTACACTATAAGGGTCGAATTCGGTGGCTCCTCTGCCAATTGATGTAGACTTCGGAGACCCGTTTCTGGGTCGAGGACGATGGGGTAGTCGAATTGGTGTTCTCCGGTAGCATAGCTGACTTTGTCCGCCGCGGCGGCTGTGATGACGTCGAGGAGGAGAGTCATCGGAATGGACTGGAGGCTAAAGATTGAAGCTTTCGATGGAGAGGGTTTAGGGTTTCAGTCGTTAGGGTTTAGAGATCAAACGCTTAATAGCATTGTGATTTACTCGGATTTGAATATTCATATTCCATCCGAGGATATTTATATTGCCACAACCAAACAGACCAGTGAGTTATTTTGGTTAATCAAAGGATTTCTAGTCTTCTATTTGCTTCGATTACTGAGCCGAGTCGAACGAGTCGACTCAATCAACATCTCTCAACCGCCGTTAGGGCTTCGTAAACGCCGGCGTCGGACCATTCATCACCACCTTTTCGTGCTAATTAGGGTTCGGTCGTGGCGCAAATGAGTGTGGCTACGGATTCGCCAGTTCACTCGTCCAGCAGTGATGATTTCGCTGCCTTTCTGGACGACGAGTTGGATACCGAATCTGATAAGGAGCCTCAGATTGAGATCGAGAGGTTGCAATCCTTCATAAAAACGCTTCTTTGACTCATACTCATATCTTGTTGCTGTAATTTATACTGTGATTAGCTGAATAGCTGTGGAGGCTTTGGTTGATTTTTGAGTTTGTTGTTTGGAAATTAACTTGCAGTTTTTGCTGCAGTGTGAAAAGGCGCAAGGTGGAGACTTCTGGATACGTGGAGGAAATTCATGAATCTGTTTCTGTTACTGACATCGGACAAAGTTCTGGTATGCTCATGTTTATTATCTTTTTGTTAAACAACTTTATTTTTCCTTCGGTTTGTGAATGTATTAACGTTATCTTCTGTTTTTTACCTTTTGCAAGTTGGTTATATGTTTTTTGTTAGTTTTAGAACAGGAGAGTGAGAACTGTACCTATTTGTTATCATCAGACTATACTCTGTCTGTTTTCAGGGCAAAGTGGCGAGAAGGGTAAGTGCTCACATCCCGGGGTCTTTTCGCAGATGTGCTATGCCTGTGGCGAAAAAATCGAAGATGACACGGACACTGACCCTGGAGTCACATTGAGATACATACATAAGGTTAGAGGGATACTGTTTCAGCTAATGTCATTCTCTTTTGAGAAAATTTGTAATCCTTCCATACTCGTTTGTGCTTAGTTTTGAACAGTTAGTAGTATGCTGCCGTGCTTGTGCCTCATACGATGCATAGTACTGCTTTGAGTTATCCTCCTTTTTTATTTAGTCAGCAATTTTTATAAATGGAGAAAATAAGTCATAACTTCAGCTTTTTTAAATTGCAAATTTTGAATAGGAATTAAGGCTTGGCAATGATGACCTTGCTCGACTACGTGATAGAGATGTAAAGAATTTGTTGCGACATAAAAAACTCTATATGATACTTGATTTGGATCACACACTACTTAATTCCACTGGAATTACTGATGTCACGCCGGATGAAGAATATCTAAGAAACCCACCAAGTTATATGGAAGGTATTGTTATTTGATTCTCACATTCATTCTTGACGCTACCTATCTTCATTTCTCAGGAATCCATCAAGTTATACTTAATGAGCTTACTGATATTTTTTCCTAAGACGTAATATTCTTATATTCCTGCTTTTCTGAACTGGGATTTGTTCTTTCCATTGCTATTATTGAACTATGAATAGAGAGAATGCCCAATGATTATACATTTCCAGCAGTTGAAAATGGTTTTGGATATATGAAGGTGATTCCTGAATAAAGTTATCATTTGTCTGGATTGTATTTGCAACTACTTTGTATACACCATCATTTGTAACAAACTATCATTTCGTCTTTGTCAAGTAGTTAGTCTTGTGCCTAAGGTACCTAATGTGTACGTGATGGATGTAATTGTGGTCTGCAGTCTATCTTGTTTCACTTCAACAATCGAGTCTCTGTTAAAAATGTGATTTTAATTCACTGAATTCATGTGCTCGTCATCAGCTGCAGTCAAATTTCTTCACCCTTGTAATGGTTCTTTAATTTGTGTATTTCTTGTTGGTTATGCATCTAAATGATAGCTTTTATTCCTAAAAGGCAGCTTGTTTGTGCTGGCAAATATGCATATCATGACAAAACTAAGGCCTTTTGTCCGGGACTTCCTGAAAGAAGCTAGTTCCATGTTCGAAATGTATATCTACACAATGGGGGATTCCCAATATGCAGCAGCAATGGCATCACTTCTTGACCCAAACAAAGAATATTTCAATACCCGAGTTATTTCTAGAGACGAAAGCACTCAAAAACATCAGAAAGGCCTTGACTTGGTTCTTGGGCAAGAAAGTGCTGTCGTTATTCTTGATGATACAGAAGCGGTATGTTTTTCATCATGAAAATTTTGTTTGATGGTTTGTTGTGTATCATTATTCTTTGTTTGCCTGCTCCCCTTTCTGTTTTGCGATAAGGTGACATGGGATTAGTTGTATTGGTTACTGATGTTAACCAAGTTCAAGAAACATGACATCAGTATACTTGAATATGTCACTGAGTGTGATTTGATTTATTTTAAACTTTGTATTTGCTAACTCAGGTATGGTCAAGGCATGCGGAGAATTTGATATTGATCGAAAGGTATAACTTTTTTGCTTCAAGTTGTCGCCAACACAGAATTCCTTGCAAGTCACTTGCCGAAATGAAAACTGAGGAAAGTGAGTCAGATGGGATCCTTGCTACAGTACTCCAAGTTCTGAAGCGTATTCACTCTGCATTTTTTAAGGTATTTACAATTTACTACGTAAGAGGCGAATTGAAGCTTCAAAACGACTGCAGTAGAGAAAACATTCTTATTATAAATTAAATGGATGAATTGAACTTCAAAGATACAACATATATTATTTGACTCTTACTTTACTTTTGTAGGATTTGGGTAAAGAATTGACGGCTGACAGAGATGTGAGACAGGTTAATTTTGGCTGTCAAATATTCTGATTAATGTCAAATATTTCCCCTGTGTGAACATTCCAAGTAAAAGATAAATAAGTAGTTATGGGTGTATCACATAGAAATTAGAATAACTTGTGAATGTGTTACTATTACTAATGTCAGCGCATTTAATGAGTTGATAACATGTGCTATTTAATGTATCATACCTTTCACTTTCACTTTCACTTGAATGCAGTTGTATCTCGTGTTGCTTTCCATATTTCAGGTATTGAAGTCATTGAGATCTGAGATTCTCAAGGGATGTAAGATAGTTTTCACCAGGGTATTCTCCCACCATGTCCAAGCTGAATCTCATATCCTGTGGAGGATAGCAGAGGGATTGGGAGCCACATGCTGTACAGACGTAGATCCATCGGTTACCCATGTCGTTGCAGCTGATGCAGGAACTGAGAAGGCGCGCTGGGCAGTGAAAGAGAACAAGTTCCTTGTTAATCAACAATGGATTGAAGCTGCAAATTTTCTGTGGAAAAGACTACCAGAAGAGAATTTTCCTGTCAACCCAATTAAGAATACATGATCAGGTGTTTCGGGCCTCCAGTCATCAGAATTTGACCATTTCCTAGTCAACATGTCTATCCCTGTTCTTATCAACCAACAGGGCTGCAGCAGCAATTCTTAGTGACGCTTCAAACTGCTTTGCATTACTTAGTGAACTTTTGTAGTGAATGCCAGTAACAGATTTTGTAATTGTTTTCCGGAGATTTAAGGATATTTATAACAATGAGTCTCAGAGTTTAGAGATATCGTGGTTACTGATCTCATCACTGATCAGGCATATGAATCCAACACTTATCTTTCAAAAAACTTTAGAAACCCAAATGAAGGTTTGCACAGTTTCATCTCAGAGATTTATTGGTAGATGCTGTCATTCTGTATACAAGTGTAATACTGAACCGTTGAATGTACAAGGGGAAGCTCTGTTTCAACTGTAGGGTATAAATATATAAAATATCAAGATCAAAATGTGTGTCATTTTCTGGTCCTCTAAATATATTGTATCTACTTGTTCATCAAGCAATTGAAAAGTATGAATGTTATGCATCACCAGCTACTTAAATACTACTACTTTTCAAGAATCAAACATATACTCCGTTTCTTAATAGCTTTGATATTTCAACTGAAAGATACATTCTATTTTTTTAGTTTTGTTCATTTCTCGTCGAAAATCGACCATCCATTCCTTAATATCTGACAATCGATTTCTTAAAGAAGAATTCCAATCTTGACCGAAACTTGATGATCAAGCAAATCAAAAAACAATGACAATGAGAGATCCAAAGACAAACTCATTATAACCTATTCAAGTCAACAAACTGAACATTGTATTTAAACCCTAAAAGGGTTTTCAACTCACCTTCTTAATAATTTCCGGAGGCATTATTGTAGTTTCGATCATGTAACATGGCACCATTCCAACCAAGTTTCGCGCAGTTATACTTTTTTTAATGATACATTTCCCTGAACATGTCTTATGTCTAAAAATATCTCTATCGTGATACTATTCGAATCTGTATGATAAATCTTATATTAATTCACACTTGCTGTTTGATATTTGAATAACTTTCGATTGTCAACGACGCGTGCAACTTCGATATTAGCACCTTTATCGCCGGTCATGTAAACACGACTATTATAGAAATTTCCGAACTTCTGTTCTACTTTCTGATACGAAAATCGGCTAAGGTTTCAGAAAAAATTACTCAAAAAAGCTTTTAAACTATGCTACCATCGGAATGAGATTCATTGCAGCCTGCTGCAATTTGCAGCCAAAACACAAAATGACGTGGGTTTGAATTGATGATAATTAAAACTATGTATGTCGTTTTATTGAAAGAATTTAGGAATTCTAAATTGCAGGGTAGAGTAAAGATAAAGGAGGACAATCAATCATTTGTGAAATCGTAGGATATGATTTCAACCGTTGATTTTTAATCATCCAACATATGAGATTTAAAATAAAAAAACTTTCAGATCCAACCGCCACGTGTTTTTCGCAAATTCAATCGCCAACTTTAATAAAAACCAACTTTAATCTCAACCGTCAGATTAATCATATCAACGATTGAGTTTTTTCATCTGTCTTACAAATATTTAATGTCCTCCTATAACTTAACCCTTTTAGGGTATAATAAAACTACATCATTTAACTTAAAACAAAATTAATACTACATCGTTTTCATATGACTGTAGGCAGCACTGGATTCGAATTCGCTACCGTGACTAACATGCCTGAGCATAACTGCAACCGAGGGTAAAATGGTAAATTTTAAACGGGTCAAATTGTTACGAAAGAATTTGATTGTACAAATGGTCAGCTGGTAAAGGGCATTTTGGTCATATAGTAAATGAGAGGTTTATAACAAGAGTAGAGAGTGGATTTTAAATTACTTAACCCAGTCCGAATCCTGACTTCGCCGGTGACGCATCGGCGAATTTCCCGGTCAAAATATTCCGGCGAATTTATTTGAAATCTCATCCGAGAGATCTTTGAATAATAAACGCATGGCCGACGACGCGACAGGGCGATCAAGATTCTGGACGCAAGCAAATGCACTGCTGCGGAAAAATTTGACTTTTCAGGTTAGTAGTTTAATTGGATTTGTCAGTTTGGGGGTATTATGTCAATTTAGGTGAAGTAGTTTTGCAGTTGGATGAGTTTTATGCATTTTTTCTGACAATATCTTGTTGAAGTTTTTATTGACACTTTGTGTGTCATGTTTTGAAGTCTTTTTTCTGTATAATTGATAGTGGTATGGAGTGAGAGTGATTGATCTGGTAACAAAGATTTCATAGTTGACAAAAAATTTCTTGATTAGGTTTTTGGTTATTTACTGAATTTATGCTTTTAGCATTTTCAGCAGTTTTTTTGTAATATAGTTAATATAGGCAATTATTCTAAATGAATGTCGTGTATAATGTCGATGTATAAATTGTTGGTATGGAGAAGTAATGAGTTAAAGTGAATCTTATTAGATAGACTGTGGATGCATTTTAGCAGGTATGTATAGATTCTGACGAACCTATGCTTTTGGTACTGACAGAAACGGAATGTGAAGTCGAATATTCGGCTGGTGTCGTTCCCTGTTATTCTATGCCTGATTCTGGTTATCCTCCAGTATTTGATTAATATGGAACTGGATAAGCCTGCTAACCAGTGTGGTTGCTCTTGTATTGACACAAATGGAGACGGCAAATGTGAGAGAGTATGTGGAATTGAATACTCTGATTTGGGACAAATTGGCTTTTGCGCGATCCGTAATCCACAGGAATGGCCAGCTTTGGTTCAGATTCCAGCTCCTAATTACCGAGCTGTGAGTTCTAATAACATTGCATCGAATGACTTACCGAATGAGTTGTGTAGGAGAACCGGAAGGTGCCCTGCTACATTACTTTTTACAGGAAGCAATCAGACTCTCGGAGGAAGTATGACTCGCCATTTATTTATCAAACCATACTTGATTTATTTAAATGCTAGTTCGCATGATTATTTTGATCTAAGTATGCATCTTTTCCAATTGTTTTGCAATTTCAGATATTATGGAAAATATGCTTATCAATACATTCATCAACTTTTCAAGTGCCGACGCATTAGCAAGCAGTGTCCTGGTGAGCATTTCTCTTTTTCTTTGGTGTTTTTCTCGTAGTATTCCTCATCACTCCCACAATCCCTTGGGGGATATTTACCTATGAACCATTGAGGAATCACCTGTCACATCACTTTAACTCTCAGGGGTCTGATTCAAAGCCTGAAATTACCAATTTTTTGGAGTCTGCGTTCTTTAATACCCGTCCTATCTATAACATGATGTCCCAGTGCTCACCCAACTCCTCGATAACCATTCCTATCCAACTCACATCAAGTATAATTCAGAAAGGTATATAATCTAATATTTTTTGCATATGGCATTAAAGGTTTTTTTGACTTTTATCTTGATACCATGGCCAGTATAATTGAGCAGCTTGTGTTAGCAACTGCAGTTTAAAAGACTCTAGAAAAGGCAACTTAGAAAGATATTCATGGGTATCTTTGTGAAATATCGATAAATGAAATTATTGATTATGTAGTCTGTTTTATCGCATTCTTTTGGTGCTTTTGATGCCATTATTATCATACAGAATCGAGAGCTTTTTGTAACTCCCATTGCTGCCGCAGCTAACTATTGGGTCCTTATCTATTTTCTTCTAGAGGTAATATGTGTTCCAGGCCTGCGATTGTGGCGTAACACATCTTCTGAAATCAATGATGTGCTTTTTAAGGGTTACTATAAAGGGAACTCAGAGAGGAAGATCAATGAAATATTAGCAGGTTTGCCATACCTATTGCAAAAGCATTAGACAGTAAAATAGCTTAATTGTTTGTCAAAAAAAATTCAAGTAATAGGTTTGTGGAATATTCAATGATTTTCAGCTTACGACTTCTCAAATTCGAACGAAAAGATTTTTAATGCCATCGTATGGTACAACGCCACCTATAAGGATGACCTGGGTAGCCAACCCATAAGTTTGGTTCGAGTTCCAAGATTGTTGAATCTGGTACCTCATTGAACATTGCCAGCTACTTCATTTCTTTTTCTATTTTTTCACATGCAAGGTCTAGTATTGTTGCTCTGATCGTCTTGCTTTTTTGTTTTTACTTGGTGACACTCTCTTTATTTCTGTTGTAAGGCGTCAAATGCGTATCTTCAGCATATGATGGGACAAGGCACACAAATCCTACTAGAGTTTGTCAAGGAAATGCCAAAGCCCGAAACTGAACTCAGGCTGGATATCTCTTCAATTTTGGGTACATTGTTCTTTACATGGGTCATACTCCAGTTATTCCCGGTAAGTAAAATGACACTACTTTAAGGAACAAATTTACAGAGAAACCATCCTTTTCAATATTATTTCTTATGCTGGATGTGGTTCAGAAAATGGAAACAGTATAAGTGTATACAGTATACTAGTCTGAAATATATGAATTATTTGTAAATGAGGCTGATTATCTACTTTGTATGTGTATTTTTACTGTCATAATATTCTTTTTAAGTGACTCAATTGTTATATTGTAGGTTGTTTTGGGATCACTAGTTTACGAAAAGGAACAGAAACTGAGGATTATGATGAAAATGCATGGGCTTGGGGATGGACCTTATTGGATGATCTCATATGCCTATTTTCTCTCCATATCAGTAGTGTATATGTTGTGTTTTGTGATATTTGGCTCAGCTGTTGGTGAGTTCACACTCCCTTATCTGGTGTAGAAGGCTGTTAGTTGAGTTACTGATACATTTATCTACTTTTGCAGGATTGAAATTTTTCACACTGAATGATTACGGCATTCAATTTGTGTTCTTCTTTATTTTTATAAACTTGCAAATTTCTCTGGCCTTTCTGGTCGCAGCAATGTTTTCAAATGTCAAAACTTCGACAGGTTAGCTTAACTGTTGCTATTCTATCTATCTAACTAACATGTCCTCATTTATTTGCTGAAATGTCTCTGAAGATGGCTCATCCATCACTTCTGTTTCTTCTTTGATGGTTGCAGTTGTTGCATACATAGGGGTTTTTGGAACCGGCCTTTTGGGAGCTTTTCTTTTCCAATTCTTTGTTCAAGATTCATCATTCCCTAGTAAGTTCATGTGGGACAGCCTTTGTTCTCAAACAAAATTTTAAGGAGTTTTTAACGACCTACGTTAAAATAATTCTTCCTGAATTATTGCAACTGCAGATGGGTGGATTATCGTCATGGAGTTGTATCCTGGATTTGCTCTGTATCGCGGGCTATATGAATTCGCACAGTATTCCTTCAATGGAAATTTTATGGGAACTGGTGGTATGGTGTGGGCAAACTTGAGTGATAGCGAGAATGGGATGAAAGAAGTGTTAATAATTATGCTAGTCGAATGGGTGTTTGTGCTGTTTGTTGCATACTTTGTTGATAAACAAGTATCATCGGGAAGAGGCATCGGAAATCCCCTACGGTCTCTTCTAAACATCCGCAAGAAAACTATTTCTTCTTTCAGAAACCCTAGTTTATCAAAGCAGGGCTCAAAAGGTTTGGTGGATCTTGAGAAAGTTGATGTTCAGCAAGAGGTGAGTCGTCCAGAAGTTCTATAAGTTTCTAGTTTTGAATTACTATATCTTAAGAACAATCATCAGCGCACTTCATGATTTTGACAATATGTTGATATTACTTTCCATCTCAGAGAGAGAAGGTTGAGCAGTTGCTGCATGAATTGGACTCAAGTCATGCAATCATCGCTGATGATATGAAAAAGACTTATCCAGGAAGGGATGGCAACCCCCCAAAAGTTGCTGTTAGGGGGTTATCCCTTGCTCTGCCACGGGGTGAATGTTTTGGGATGCTTGGTCCTAATGGTGCTGGGAAAACATCATTTATTAGTATGGTAAGTCAATTTTCTCAGCAAAGAATCGATAGCATGAAATACCAACATCAGCGGTCAATACCATTTCTGGCTGGGTTGACAACCTACCCACAGTTAACACTTATCTTGATAGATGATTGGACTCACCAAGCCAACCTCTGGCACAGCATATGTCCAGAACAGAGACATAAGGAGTGATATGGATCAAATCTATACCAGCATGGGTGTCTGCCCACAGCATGAGTAAGCTAAAACTTCATGTAATTTGATTCAGTTTCAGTTGGGTTTTTTGCTTTCACGTCTCCTCTCATAAAAGTAGTTATATTATCACCTAAAATACTTCAAAGTTCAGTCACAGATAATTTATATTTTGTTCGCCACACACAGCTTGCTCTGGGAAACATTAACTGGAAGAGAACACCTCCTCTTTTATGGAAGGCTTAAAAATCTCAAAGGGGCTGATTTGAAACAAGTATGTCAATTTTTTTATGATTGTCAAACTATCAATAAATAACAAATCAATATGTTGGGTTTTGGTGATTTACTGTGCTGTATATCAGTACATTGGCAGCCCATGTTTTTACTTTTGGTTTTGTGCAGGGTGTTTGCCATTGTTTGTGTAGTTTCTTCCTTTTAAATCAATTCACGTATTGCTTTATGATATATTATAAGCAGGTTTAGAAGATTTTTGTCACATTTGACCTCCATTGCAGGCAGTAGAAGAATCACTTAAGGGTGTTAATCTATTTCATGGAGGAGTAGGAGATAAACAAGCTGGAAAATATAGTGGTGGTATGAAGAGGAGGCTCAGTGTTGCTATTTCTCTAATTGGCGATCCAAAAGTAATGCTGGCTTTTCATACAATTTCAAACATAGTTCCATGTAACTACTTGCTTATATAATTAATTCATGCGATGATTTCAGAGTAACATGGCTACCACACTCTTTTGGCCGATTCATACAACTTTCCATCACCTGTTATTTTGTTTGACATTTGATATAAGTTATAATGTAACATATAGGTTGTCTACATGGATGAACCCAGTACAGGACTGGATCCAGCTTCAAGAAGTAGCTTATGGAATGTTGTGAAGCGTGCCAAGCAAGGCAGGGCAATAATTCTCACCAGTATGACCTCTTCCTTTCACCCTTTTTCAAACCTACCATTGCTAATAGAACACTATAATCTCTTGTTGCTTATTGATTCTTAAGCTAACGCTTGTATATCCGAACTGAATCCTCCAGCACATTCAATGGAAGAGGCAGAAGTTCTGTGCGACCGATTGGGAATTTTTGTAGATGGTAGCTTGCAATGCATTGGTAATGCCAAAGAGGTAAATATCATCTGAATCATTCAGGAAGTTAAATAGCAAGAAATTTGCACAATAGACTGGAGATGTAGAGGCTAGAGAACTTGAAATATGATGCCTGTGTCTAATAGATGATATTTTAGTATGCTTTGATTGAGGGTTTTAGAATATGGATTTTGGATATTATAAAAGTATCTGCTAGGATGGGGACCTCTTTATCTTACCGTAAAAATCCACCCATTATTTCAGACAATTGATGTTATGTGGTTCGGAACAGTTACTGTTTCAGTGTTATCTACTAATATCGACTGCTGCAAAACAACTTCCTAAACATTATTGGGTGCCAAATGCAGTTGAAGGCGAGATATGGGGGATCATACGTTTTCACCATGACAACATCTTCAAACCATGATGCAGAAGTAGAACACCTGGTCAATAGCCTCTCTCCTAATGCAAACAAAATTTACCAAATATCCGGAACACAAAAGTTTGAAATCCCAAAACAAGAAGTCCGAATCTCAGAAGTCTTCCGTGCCGTGGAAAACGCAAAGAGGAGTTTCACAGTCCAAGCATGGGGCATTGCTGACACCACTCTAGAGGATGTCTTTATAAAAGTAGCTCGCGGAGCTCAGGCCTTCAATATCTTAACATAACCATCAGATACGTCCCTTACCACTACACTTTATGTACATGAAGTTATTTATACATACTTTGTTTAAAGATTTCTGTCATTTATTTGTTATAAAATCTTTATAAATTTGTTGTAAAATTCATTTGTGTTGTCAATTGTAAAACTGTATTATTGAAATACGAGTGCATGTAAATTGGAACCTTGTTAACCTATTTTCGACCGTTTGCATTCGTCATTCTTACGTCATTATTTTCTGGTAATTAAATTATTAAATTTCTAAAAATAGAAATAACTGGAAAATCATATTTCCTGAAATCGTTGTTCGTTGGTTGTGAATCGGTTACGTAT
The DNA here is from genome assembly GCA_006409495.1 of Sedum album. NCBI lineage: Eukaryota > Viridiplantae > Streptophyta > Magnoliopsida > Saxifragales > Crassulaceae > Sedum > Sedum album. The sequence goes on from QZGG01000412.1 coordinate 109,716, forward strand.
GCGTTGGCTGCTGCGCCATTAGATGAAGCTAATGTAAGCAGTTGGAGCTGTTTCGAGGATTAAAAGGGTTGCAATTGGGGCTTGAATTCGATTCATCGGGTTTAGTGTAATTTTGGAGATGGCGACGAGCATTGGGATAATGGATAGTGCTTATTTTGTTGGAAGGAATGAGCTTTTGAATTGGATTAATGAACGGCTGCAGCTCCATTTGACGAGGATTGAAGAGGTGATTCAAATTTGTAGATTAGGGTTTCATTTGTGAGAATGGTGAATTGTTGATTTGGTGGATGTGGAAAAAGATTCGATCTTTATATCTAAGTTTTGCTTGTTTATTTTATTTTGTTGTGATAGTGAATGAGGATTTTGTGTGTGATTTTGAATTTAGTTGGATTTGAATAGTTTTAATGTTTCTATATGTAGGTTGCTGCAGGCGCCGTCCAATGTCAGCTGATAGACATGACCCACCCAGGATTTGTCGCAATGCACAAGGTAATATATGCTCGGTTAGGTACACCTCTTATTCTGTTTTTGCGCCTTGGATTCTGATGTTTGGCGCGGTCATTATCTGGCTTGGTAATAGGTGAACTTTGATGCGAAGAATGAGTATGAAAAGATCCAGAATTATAAGGTTCTGCAAGAGGCATTTACTAAGCTGAAAATCACAAAGGTACTGAGTTTTTGATTAATGAGGTTTCACCGTTTCTCTTCTCATCTGCATCTTGCATTGCTTAAAATTATTTCGTGAGAATGTGGCTAAAATTTGAGGAGTTTATTGGGTGGTTGACAGCATATCGAAGTTAATAGACTTGTGAAAGGTCGGCCTCTTGATAACCTGGAGTTTCTACAATGGCTAAAACACTATTGTGATTATGTCTCCGGAGGCATTGTGAATGAGTAAGTCGTATTTTGTCACATTTCCCTACAGATTCATTCTCAGTTTGCTGTGCTCTAATTTGACAATTGAATTTCTTACAATATGTAGGAACTATAATCCTGTAGAGCGAAGAAGCAAAGGTGGGCCTTCCCGAAACCCTAAGCAACAAAAGAGCCCAAAATCTCCACAGGCCCCAAAGTCTCCTCAGGCCAAAAATTCACATAACTCTGGAAATGTGCTCGGTGTGCGCAGGAGTTCAGGTAAAGAATTAAAAAAAATTGATATGGCTGGCCCATCATATTGGGCCTTTTTCTCAATTGGTCTTTGACGCGTCTTCAGCAGTTATAGGTGGCAAGCAGTCACCTGAAGCAGTTGGATCATCTGAAGATGCTAAATCGTCAAAGGAAATTAAAGCATTGTCAAAAGAGGTAATAGTTCGAAGTTGATGGCATAGGACCTATCTGGCTTGCCATTCAAATATTTTGCTTAATGTGTACGCTCTTTTTATAGGTCACAGATCTTAAGGTTTCTTTTGATCAATTGGAGAAAGAACGAGACTTTTACTTTGCAAAGTTGCATGACATTGAAATTCTTTGTCAGACTGCTGAACTAGAAAATATTCCGGTAATTTATAGTCCTGATATCTAAATTGTTGAGTACTTCCCGAATACGGTTTTATAGTATGACAACCACGTTTCAGAGAAATAACAATTAAATGGTGTTGTTTGTATTAAATTGTTGTTTGTTTTGGACCTGAATCTTCATGTCTAATCTTGCACTTTTTAACTTGCAGATGTCAGTTGGGATCAAGAAAATTCTGTATGCTGTCGATGCAAATGAACCGGCCCTGGCTGAGGCTCAGGAATACATAGCACAGGCATTGTATGGTGATCAAATCAGCAATGGCGCTGAAGATGACTCATGAGTCACACCTGAAGCACATTGCACAGGGCAAAAGCCTTAACTGGGTGTATGGCTGCTGATCTAGAAAACACAAACACACCTCCAAGCTTGTGTGGTATAATTCCACTCTTGTAAACTACATATGTTTGTCATTGAGTATGCTCAGACAATCCATACAAGCAGTCACTCTGATATTTTATGTCCATTTCACTAAGCCCAACTTTATGTCTTGACTTTCCAACAAAGTTGGATCAATGGAATAATTATTCAATTTTGTCAACTGAAAGTAAGCATAATAATAAATAATTAGATGATTTATTTGAAGCTTCATCATCTATCTTGAGTTAAAATACTACTTGGGACCAAGTGACTCAACCTCCACTGACCAAATCAGTTTAGCGTCATAATGCTGTTCTAACGAGACTGCTATAAGCTCCGCCTGCAACTTAATCTCCAAGATCAGAGTGTACTACTACAACTATTAATCAATTTAATACGTAAAATAAACCCATGTTATGCATCCATAATTATTGAAAATGATATATTTTATATCACTAAATAACCATCTAAAAGAAGGGTCTGGAAGAATATCAACTCTTGATATCCAAAGACAGCTGCCCTCTTTTCCCAACATTCATTCACCAAACCATGTTTGACTTGTCCAACTTACCTTACCTTCACTGTTATGTTCCATACGTATCATTATGTCAAAACACTGTCCCACCTTCCTCTCTTTTTTAGCTTGCCACGTGTCCTCCTTCACATGGCCCTCTTAGAAATTTTAGTCCCATTAAGCTGATTCAGATCATTAATACTTATTAATAATCAGATCATTTAACACTAAGATCAATTTCATTGGATGTTTGACAAGTGGCGTAATTATCAAACACGGCCTTAAATATTGTGGGCCGGAGACGTGGACAACTCGGTTTGTTAACAGCCAAGTAAAGGTTATGTGGGCCCCTTCGATATGGGCTGTTACTATAGGCCCAATCAAAAATTAACAGAATTGTTATCTGCTGATATTGCAGTCACCGACGTCATTAACTTCAATGTGAAGATGACACGTGGATATCGTGGGTCCCCTGTGTTTAGGTTTTCGGGACCCATTTCAATTACAATATGAGTCCACCAAGGGCTAGCCTAGTGGCAGTGGATGTTGTATTATAAGCCACACGTCATGAGTTCGATTCTTGGTGGGTGCTAAAGCAGTGGGGCTTTAGCGGGGTGGGTTTAAAAAAAAAAATTACGATATGAGAATTCATTTAAAATAAATGATTAAATAATAAAATGATAAATAAACTGCAGTTCAATAGTACATTTGTAATGAAATTTCTGTTAACTTCAATAATTGTTATTTAAAGACTTATTGACCTCATGCACTAGAAGTCAAACCAGCTTTGAAATTCCTATCAAAACCAGATTGTCCAAACCATGTCCTCAATCCTTAACTGTCAAACATGTAATATAATATATTGATCGATCGAGCGGCTTCATGCATGTTATTCAATGGGGTGTAGATTTGTGAAATCGTTTACTCTACAATTCCAAATAATATGTCAAATCATTAAGTCGTATTAGCATATCCATTTTAGATTCAACTGATGTGTATTTATAGGATATACATTTGTATGGATGTAGTTTGTGTGTGTTGTGTATGATGTCTGTTAGTGGCGAATTCAAAAGCAATTGAGATCGGGGGAAATCATTAAAAAGGAGTCAGTATATTTTAAAAAAAAAATTGGGGCCGTAACATAAAACTAGTGTGGGCGATTTGTTATATATTTGAATTTTTTATATTTTTTTATCTAGTTAAGTCTAAAATTTTGAAAAAATACTGGTGGCGAGCGCCCCAGGTCCGACTAACATCCATCAGCCAGACAGCCACTGATGTCTATTCGAAATACCATTTTTATTATGATCATATTTTATCATCTCACAATTTATTATTATATTTTTGCATATCGACCCTTCTCTAACTAGTATGTTAAAAATACGATTGTTTTGTATTGTATCATATTCACAATCTTGACTTTCATACACTATGATTTGCCTCAAGCTCTAACTACTATTAAGGTGTCAGATCCCAAATTGTATTAACATAATCTCAGCTCTAACTAAAATAAGACCTAGTAAGAAAATTCAACCCTAAGCCGTCCAGATCGGAATATAATCGTTAATTACATAGGCTATTGAATTCCATAATTAGGTGATTATTTCAAGAACATAGGCTTATAGCTTGAAAAATAATATGCACTATAAATAGTGAATTAATTGATGCATAGCTATATCATAGACACTTGTCCAATATTAATCTCTTTGTTATCGAACCCAATGCATCTTTGAGGGTCATATGGCGCGATTTAAGTTGCTAAGCACGAGTTTTCACCAAACAAAATCTAGGACAAATATTTTATAATTAGGGACAAAACCGAAGATAGATTTCATGGTCATCTGTCTTTGCTTAAACTAATATTAAGTTTGAAACGTGGAAAGTTATATATAATGAATTGCATGCATCGTTATTATTGTCTTGATTTAGACATGTATATTTAAGTATAGGGTATATGTTTACGTGATTTTTGGACCTTACGTACCTTCTCTAGTTTGTGTAACTGGTTGCCATTGGTGCGAGTCCCCATTTGAATTCAAGGTATGAAAAGACCGGACAACGAATGTGGAATGCAATTGTTAAGTTGCATAGCATATAACTCAGTTACAATGAGAAAAGATGGGTCCATGTCCATCATCATAAGGGTCAATAAATTCGAGTTATACCGAAATTGATATGTGAACAACTAAGATTTGCACTGGCTAACGAAGACGACATATTAGACGTATTCTCATACCGATGGGGATAATACGTACGAATTTAGGATTTGGATTATTTATTTTGAGTGTATAATTTAATTAGGAGTGGTTATACAATAGGGATTAAGGGGTGGCTAGTAGCTTGATTAAGATCCAAATCAAAACCTACAAAAACTAGAGCAGTGTGCAATGTGGCAGTGACATTGAATGACATTCAGTTAATAAGGAGTATATCTCAAAAAAGGCAGTGATATATGCTGATGATACGTAGCTCAATCTCCAAGCAAAGCAAAATAAACCAAGTCAAGCCAATAAAGACAGCCATCACAAGCTGACATTTTTAATCTCCCTCTATTTTCTACTCACAATAAAGCTTCCACATTTATTGCCCTAATAGCTGGCCATTTTGACCCTCTCAACCCCTCTCTTCTCTCACTATCTTTTGCACAAGTCAGCGTCTTCTTTAAATCTCACAAACACCCACACCACACGCAAACACACCTTAAAACCTATGCATTACACAATACAGATCCTATTCTTGGCACACTATATAACCACACTTGAGGTTTGGACTTTTGTCTCTCACCACACATCTTCAAACACTACAAAAATAGAGAACTAGACAAGAAGTTGAGTTTTGAGTGTTTTAGTAACCTTGCTATTGCTTTGCTTTGTCTATTAGTATATTTATAAACTACGAATATAGATATTTGAAGAAGCTTGTGCAGAGAGCTAGCGAGAGAGAAAGATATATATTTGGATCATGGGGAGACCGCCGTGTTGTGATAAGCTTGGAGTGAAGAAAGGGCCATGGACGCCCGAGGAAGACATCATCTTGGTCTCTTACATTCAAGAGCATGGTCCGGGGAATTGGAGATCAGTCCCTACTAACACTGGTATGATTGAATATGGTCTTTTCATAGTGATATAGATGAAATTTATATGCATATATAATCAGTCTTAACTGTGATGCTCATCTCTGTCTGATATGTGGTATAGGCTTGCTAAGATGCAGCAAGAGTTGTAGACTAAGGTGGACCAACTATCTCCGGCCAGGTATCCGTCGTGGCAACTTTACTGATCAAGAAGAGAAGATGATAGTTCATCTTCAGGCACTGCTAGGAAACAGGTATTTAAACCTGTAAAGTCAATAGAGAAGTGTTATATTGAGAGCTTTAGTATTTGTGTGCATGTATTAACTCTTTGTATAACCTATATTTAATGTTGCAGATGGGCAGCAATTGCATCATACTTGCCTCAAAGAACCGACAATGATATTAAAAACTACTGGAACACCCATTTGAAGAAGAAGCTTAAAAAGCTTCAATCAGGAAGTGACAATAATAACAACAACGATGATAACTCATCTTCATATTCAGCATCTCACCAAACAACACCAAAAGGGCAGTGGGAAAGGAGGCTCCAGACAGATATCCACATGGCCAAACAAGCTCTTTGTGAGGCCTTATCCTTGGACAAGCCTATTTATGAAACTAAACAGCCCTTGCAACCTTCCAATAACCCTATTAACAATAACATGTTACTTGCACCTACACCTACCAACTCAACTACAACTACAACAATGGGAGTGAGTCAATCATCTTCAATGATATCTACAGCAACATATGCTTCAAATGCTGAGAACATAGCTAGGTTGCTTGAGAACTGGAGTAAGAAAAAGTCTACTACATCTGTGCCATTTACTCCGACGACGTTAGATTCTGCTTCGACCAATCAAGTTTACTTTTTCAAGAATATAGATCAGCAACATGTTGGTTCTACTAGTTCTAGCGAGGGGGCGCTAAGTTCTACAACTCCAGACCAGTTCAAATCCATCTTTGATGAAACCTTGTTGTTTCAAGAAGAGAGCAAGCCTTTAGAATGGAGGGCCAGGCACCACAAATGCCTTTCACATTGCTGGAGAAGTGGCTCTTGTTTGATGATGGGAATAACGCTATCACCAGCCAGGGACAAGATTCTCTCATGGACATGTCATTAGATGGCAATGCTGTGTTTTTCTAGCCAGCTTGGTGGTTTTAATGCTAAGTGTACGCACTTGCTTACATTTTGGCTGATATAGGGAGGTAAGCTAGGGTTTATCTAAATGTTGGAAACCAAGAAAAAATAAGTGTAAATAATGTTAACTATGAGGCCGTATCCTCCAAATGATATGTATATCAATGTGTGTATGTATCATGTGCCGGATATATGAATAATAATCCAATTCTCTTCTATTCTCTATTGTATATATGAATTATTAGAATCTATATAATTTTACGTATGCTTTTGAATTCTTTCACCATTAACTTAACTGTGAGATATGTTGAACATTATCTTGTAAAACACTTACAGTAGATTTCATTGATGTTAATTGTAACGTACTTTTTACTGGAATTCAAAACGATAATCCTTCTGGTATGATATTTAGAGTTTATACATGTATGATGTCAGTACGTAATTTGACATTAGATCGTGATAATTTCAAAGTTGTATTAATTCGGGAAGGCGACTCAAATCGATAATTGCAGCAATAATGAGATTCAACTATAACTTCAAAGTTAAACAATGGATGGAGACTTAAGTTGTGGTTGAATATTAACATTTCAGGTCCATTGGTGGATGGATGTGTAAGTTTTATCGCTACATGGACGTATAATTAATCAACAATCGTCCACTTTTCGATAATGTCGATACAGTTCCACTTATCATAATAACAAAAAATCGTTCTCTCATGTAACAAACCTCAATTTTTCGAACATACTGATTTTAATAGATAACAAAATCAAAAACTAATCATGTGTTCTATACAAACTACTGCCTATAGTTATTTAATAGATGGATCTTCATGATATTTCTCAGTATTATCGCTTCATATTAGCCCTAGTTTATTTTGTATAATTCTTCAATAAGAATGGACTTCATTCTAGAGATATCCATGATATATATCTCAAGTAGATACGGAAACAATAATTTGATTGAATTCCCGAAAAAATACGTTGACATGTGACAAGCTCAAATTACATGTGTTGCAATGCTACTTGTCCAAACACTTTACATCTCGCAAACAATCTTTTCCCTAATTTAAATTCTCATGAACTCCATTTCATGATATGATGTATGCATGCAATAAATGAATGAAAACTACTACAATGAACTGAAAACACGTATTGCTCATGTAGTATTGGCACTTGTGCTACTCGGGCTGACTTTCGTAACCCATGTTAATGAGTACTTGTCGGCATATACATGCAGCTGAATGTATTTAATTATGTGGTAACTGGTAAGTTGCAAGGTGACTTTGTAAAGAATCAGATTTCGACAGTTTAAGGAGACTTCCATGCTTGCTTTCGAGTGTGAATGCCTGTTGAAGGTTGTCTCTGTCGATCAAATTACAAGCGTAAATAGTTGACAAATATGTAAAGATGTCCACTAAAGTGTAAATTGTCGCTAAGTAAACACATTCATTTTGTGAATGTGTTGTGATATTTTAGTACACAACGGATAACTGAGTGATTAAACATGCTGACAAGTTACAAAAATGTCGATTTCCAAGCGTGATATTGTTGTTGTGGATCACATTATGAGTTGAAAAAACATATCATCAATCTTCTTTACCTCCCATAAGTCATCTCCTTACATAAATGTCGGTCCAACACCGTCGTTTTGTCGATGACCAAGTCATAAGGATAGAGGAATGGGCCAAGCGGCCCAAGTTCTATAAACAATAGCCCATCAATGTTTAAGAATTTTTGGACAGCCCAAAGCATGACTTATTTATCTCATTTATACCTACGAATTCCAGTTGTCGCTAATACTCGTAATTACTTTCACTATTCACATTTTCGCGCGCTTTTTGAATTTAAAAATTCTTCAAGAAGCTTCAACATCGAAATCAATGGCCGAGTCCGATCAGTCTGCCTCCCCTGCGCCATCACAATCGAAAATATCCGACAGTGATCCGCCATCTTCTTCTTCAGTATCCACTCCGTCAGAATCCAGTCCGCAGTCGTCGCCTTCTCCATTGCGTTGGATCTCGAGGTATTGTTGTTTTCATAATGATCGATTTCGCTCACATTACACCAGTTTATTTACTAAAATGGGGATTTTAGTTTTGCGCAGAACACTTTTATCGAGTCCTTACCTTCGAATTTCAGATCAAGACACGAAGACGAACTCATCAAGATCTTCAGATTTTACGTCGATAAAATGTTTGTCCCATCTCGATTTCAATCTTCTTTACTTTCTCATCATTTTTACAATTAGGATTCTTTATTGTGTTGTTGATTTTCTGCTAGGTTTTTTGTGAATTACGCTGCATTCATTCACCCGTGTATTCGAGAAATGAGTTGTGAATACATTGAAAAGGTCTAGTTTGATGCATATTAACTTATTGCATTGAATAAAAAACATACGGAGTGAAGAAGATGAGACGAAATGTTGAGTAAAATGTTTAGCTTATGTGTTTCTGAAATGGAGTTTCTGAGGACTCTTGTGAAATTATATAAAACTCTGACTCAATACTTTGCTGTTGACATTTTGTAGTATTGACCCTCCGGAATTTGAACTCGCCATCATGAGATTGATCAAGAAAGTGCCAGGTGCTTTGGATGGATTCAAGAAACTCTTACCCACTGCCAATATTATTCCATCTCCTTCTAAGAAAGGGAGGACATTTTTCATAAGAGAAATTTGCACCTTCAACGACAAAGTTCGAGTACAGCCCTCATTCACATTTTATCAACTTGATTCTTGTGTTCTGAAATGTTGACATATTAACATTTTCTTTCAACTGTTTCTTGTTTCTTTTTTGCAATTAAATGAACACAGGCTGGGTTGTATGATGACACTGACAATTACATGTTGTGGCTGGAACATTTGATTGAATACAAAGATGGAACTGAAAGCTTTCCAGAATTTAAAAGAAACGTATGTGTGTTGTGTGCAAGGGTTTCCTTCATATTATGTTATGGTCATGATATATGTTAGTCAGAAGTGCAACTCAGAGAGTTACCTTGATGCTTGTTAAAAAATGTTTGCAGGTGGAACCTCATTTTGTCAACATGGCTGACTTATGGATGGATTTCGATGCAAAATTTGCTCCTAAAGGCGACGGTGACACACCAAGCAGTACTAGTCGTGATGCTGGAGAATCAAACCAAGATTCCATTTCAGGAGGGGCGCCGTCAGACTCTTCAGATTCAGAGCCAGCTTCTAAGAGGAGCAAAACCGAGTAGAGATCTACAGATAAGTCAGATCTATTCCATTCCTTCCAAAATACTTTGAATTACTGATAGACAAGCATATACAATTAGTAAAAATACAGTTAGAATCAAAGAAACTTCTACTAGTGTTGTGGAAGTTTGATCACAAAATTGTTTTTCAGCTCTATTGTTTTGGTACAAGTTTTACTTTGATCTATTCCTAGACCTACAGTTCCAGCTTGATCCCAAAAGGCCAAAACAGTTAAGGATCACTATCAGCATCTTCTATACATGAATCAATCTCTTGTGCTATATGTCGAAAGCTATCGCGAAATCCGAGTTTATGACATAATGTTGAACTTGAAGCTGTTGTCAAGAATTCCTGTTAATTTTTCCATCTGAATAGAAGAAGAAACACAGATTTATTTACTAAGCACAAAACAGAAATACGCCACAATATTTATAGCTGGGGACTTAACTCGTCGCTAATACTTAACCGTCACTGAACCGATCTCAGTCTCCCTCGCATTTTTCTGAGTTCGAAATTTCACCGTCAATTGCCGATTCCGACCATCCTCCATTCCCACACCATCTTCTGACGCCGACCCGCTCGCTTCTTCCTCATCCCCACGTCCGCCAGAATTGTTTCAGGACCCGACCCAGATTCGTCTTCAGAGCCCGATCCGATGTCATTTTCAGATCGCTTAGTACCCGACCCCGACGCGGTATCATCTTCAGACTCCGATCCGGTGTCATCTCCAGTAGCAGTAGTATCCGACCCGTTTACGTCTTCAGAATCCGATCCGGAGTCATCTTCAGATCGTCTGGTATCTCCAGAATCCGATCCGGTGTCATCTCCAGTATCAGTCGTACCCGTTTGGTCTTCACCCGATCCGGTGTCATCTCCAGTAGCAGTATTACCTGACCCGTTTAGGTTTTCAGAATCCGATCGAGTGTCATCTCTAGTAGCAGTACTACCCGACCCGTTTCGGTTTTCAGAATCCGATCCAGTGTCATCTCCATTTGCAGTAGTACCCGACCCGGCGTCATCTTTAGGAGGAGTAGTACCCGACGTGAATCCGGCGTCGTCTTCAGGAGTAATACCCGACCTGAAATTGCGTTTAGAACCTCAACCGGTATCGGATTCGGGCCCGGATCCGATGCCGTCGTCGTCTTTTTCATGCACATCGCAGAGGATCGCAAGGTAAGGTATTAACCCTAATTTCATTCACATTGCACAAATTCTATTTCACAAACCCTAACGGCTGTGTTGGATTCTATGAGAGCAGTGACGCTCAGAAGACTTTCATGGACTCACTCCCAGCAGATTTAAAAGAAAATCATGGCGCAATCGAACATATTTTCAGCTCTTATGGCGATAATCAGTATGCTCTACTTTTGATGTATTTCCATTAATTGTTTAGTACTTATTTTTTTAGGGAATGATCATTCGTCGAAAGCCGATTTCATTTTTTGATTTTGTTTTTAAAGATGCTCGCAATGGTTAATGAGTCTTTTCGTTGTTTCTGTGGTTATAGAATATGCGTTAGGTTTTTCCCAACTTGGATCCAACACGGTTGATTTGAAAATTCATAAGAAAGTTTTCGTTTATTTTTTAACTTTAGCATAAAAATATGCTCACATAAAAGGGTTGATTTAGTTGTGTATGTGAATGTGTGTAAATATGTGATTTCTGCATATTTTAATTTTTAAGTTCTTTGTATTTATTGAGTATTGCAAATGTGTGATTTCTGATATTCATCATTTGTATATGTTTAGCTTCTGTGTTTCAGAAATGGAGTTTCTGAGTACTGTTGTGAAATTATATGAAACTCTGGCTCACGACTTTGCTATCCTGAATTTGACATTGCGCAGTTTTGACCTTCCGGAATTTGAACTTGCTATCCTGAAATTGATCAAGGATGTGCCAGCTGCTGTGGAGGCATTCAAAGAACTCTTACCCACTACCAATCTTGTTCCATCTCTGTCTAATAAAGAAAGGACGGTTTTTATAAGAGAAACTTGCACATTCAACGACAGAGTTCGAGTAATTTAGTTTCCTTTTTGTACCCACTAAGCATGTGTTCTTAATCCAGATCAATTTACATTTTTCTTCGTTTATTTATTGTTTCTGTATTGTTTAATTTCTGAAATGAGTGTACATTCGCAGGCTGCATTATATGATGATACTTACTGCTACATGCGGTGGCTTAATCATTTGATAGATTACAACTATGGAGTTCAAACCTTTCCGGAATTCAGAAAAAATGTATGCATATATAGTGTTTCATGGTTTCATTCCATTTTGTCATATATGTTAAAATGTGGTTCAGAGAAAGTTTTATCTCAACGTCTGTTTCAAAAAATTTGCAGGTAGAAGTCGAAGCTGGTTTAGCTAAAATTGCAGAAGTGTGGATGTGGATGGATTTCGATGCAAAGTTCGCTCCCAGTAACGATGACAAAATGCGAGACAATAGTACTACTGATATTGAAGTATCAAACCAAGATTCCAGTCCTGCCGGGGTGCCGCCATCCGACACTACAAACTCAGAGGCAGCTTTTAAAAGGAGAAAAATTGTGTAGTTTTAGTATGTTGACTCATTCATACGACATTGCAGCTGCGGTTCAGCTATTATCGATAGGATCAGTACACGTTACTCATCTTTAGTTACACAGTCTACTCTTTAGTCAGAAGCATTACTTTGAAATGCTGATAGACAAGTAAATAGCTGGTAGTATTACCCACTACCCAGTTAGAAGAACAGACAGCTTCTACTACTAGTTTTGTGAATGTTTGGACTTCAGATTTGTACAAGTTGTTTTCAGTCTAAGTTGTTTTTTTCATGTTCTTCTATAGGTCTAGTCTGTCTGGTACAAATCCCGTTGGGCTGAAAATTGATTTCGGCCCAAGTTGATTGAGCCCAATAATCAGCTCAGTCAGCAGTTGTGGAAAATTGAACAGTAGAGAATAAAAAGGCTCAAAGAGAAGAGCTGCAGAAACCCTAAATTCCCTAATTTCAAAATCGCTAGGGTTTTAGCAGTTTCTGAACGATCGATGGCGGAAGCAAATCAATTCGATATCGTTGTTGATGATGTGAAGATGGAGACATCTGTGATGGATGAAGTGAACGGCGAAGAGAAGTCGTCGTTGAAGCGGCCGAGTGAAGACTGCGATGCGAATGGGGAGAAGAAGCTGAAGGTGGAAACTGAGGTAGAGGAGAAGTCGTCTGAAAGAGTGGGTAGTGAAGTTAGTGAGGTTCAATTGGGGCCGAAGACATTCGGTTCTTCAGTGGAGATGTTTGATTACTTTTTCAAGATTCTTCATTTCTGGCCACCTAATCTCAACCTCAACAAGGTACTTCTTTTACTTGTTAATCAGTTTCATATTGTTCCTGTATATTCATTGGTTTCCGTTTTGATTACACTCTAGCCGGTAATCAGTATATAATACTCATCTCAGTATAGATGTATGTACACGATATCATCCTAGTTTAAGAAATGTATGTTTCGAAAAAAACGTAACTGTTAGGCGTTGTCTGATTGTTATAATTTAAGCATAAAAAGTGACTCTTCACATATGGCCATGCTTATATATTTGTTATAACTTTTGGCAGTACGAGCAAATGGTGTTGTTGGATTTACTTAAGAAAGGCCATGCGGAAGCTGATAGAAAAATTGGTGTCGGCATCAAGTCGTTTCAAGTCAGATATCATCCATTGTGGAAAAGTCGCTGTTTTTTCCTGGTCAGAGAAGATGAAACGAGTGATGACTTCAGCTTCAGAAAATGCATTGATCACATTCTTCCTTTACCAGAGAACATGAAAGGGAGGCCTGAGGTTAACAAAGCATTAGGAGGAAGAGGTGGTGGCTACCGTGGACGTGGAAGAGGTGGCCGAGGGGGCAGAAACAGAAATTAAAATGTCATATGAAGCAGTTATCTAATAAACTAAGCTGTCTTCCTTCCTATGCAAGTTTGTGAACATCTAATTTGTTTCTTTTGAACAAATTCACATGGTGATCTAGTATTCTAGTCCTTGTTTTATCTCTAATGTGTATTCTACTGTCTGCTTGTTTATGAATTGCTTTTACCCATACTAGTTCTGGGTTTTGGCGTCAACTCGGGAATTCTAGAAGGATTGTGCTAAGCCTCAACTGCCTACACAAAACCAGCAGAGTCGAGGCATCAGTTTGAATAGCCTCAAGTCCTCTACTGCATATACAAGCAACAGTCTCAATCGAGCAATCTATTTTCATAGGCTAATGATATGGTAATCTCATTGAATTGATTGAAAGAGGAATTCTGCTGTGCTATTAATACTTGAAAGTTGAAACCTCTCTGAAGAGTTGACTTGTGCATCTTTACTAGGACATTAGTCCAAATTTGAAATCATCCAGAGCTTAAAAACACATTGCTGACACTGATGTACAAAGGAATCAAAGACATTCATTCCTTGAAATCATATCAATATATTAAAAACATGTTATCATGCATATGTAGTATGTACAAAGTTCTAAAGGCTTTCCAACTGGAATATTGGAAATATAAATCAAGCAATTCTTCGTAGCGACTGGGAGTGGAAGCAGTATTACAACTTACGTTAGGTCTCGGTCTCAATGCCCTTCATAAAGGGGTTTATACTTCTGATAAAATCATAAAGCCCGTCTACAAATTGGACATGAACCATGGCTGCTCAGCCACTTGTCTACGCATGACATGTGAAACTTATGGTGGCAATGAGGCAAGCTCCTTGCAAGTTCCCCAATTTCGAAATCCTATCAACAACCATTCCAATGTTAGTATATCCTAGTAATTCCTAAACAATGTAAAGTAAAGACATGGAAGTAGACTCACCTGCAAACATATTGGACAACAAATGCTTTGAGATGACATTGGTTTCTCCATAATGAGAGAGCACGGCAACTTATTGATTAATTCTCCCGACAAACCCATCGATGGCGCTCCATCATAGACATCATGCATGTTACTCTGACCAACACTTGCAACTCTTACCTGTGTAATATATTATATCATACTATATTATGGATATGTCAAACAATATTGGAGCCTAACTGGCATGTATGCACTGGACTAGGTGACAAATTTTACTAATTGAAAAGGAATGAAATAGAAACCGTACTAATGCTTCTTGTTCAAAAATGTTAAAGGTGTTCAATTATGCATATAAACCTTACTGCAAATGGAAAAGAAAATGACAATGGCACCTAAGTTAGCATAATCATAATAAAGAAAATATGCAGAGCATACAGAAGGAAAGAAAATATATAGTTTAACAAAGCTAAACATTGAGTGTCTAACCATGACAAAACATGTAAAGATGAATAATAAGGAAAAAGTAGAAGTTAAAGGAGGAGAGAATGCGAATATACCTGCCAATGGTGATCCCCGAACATTGTGGGACTAAATGGTTGCTCAATAAATCTTCCACGAAGAAGCTCATCAATGAAGTCTGCCTGAACATTGGATTCACTAATTATATTCAGACTATAGACCAAACAAATTCCAGGGTAAAGAAAGCCTTGTTATAGTTCGGTCTAGTGAGTGACCTAATAAAATAAGGATACTAACAAAATATTTTTTCCTGTGGTTGTATATCGTACTGACTAGCAAAACAATAAATATGAGTTTAAGCAAAGAAAGACTCAGGACATGCAGACTTTCACAATACACAAAGTGATTCATCAAAATTTTATGCAGAACATTGTTCTTAATATTGGATATCCAAAACCTATCCTTTTGTCAAAAGTTAAGATTCAGAATTAAATGAAAAATGTCTTTTAAATATGTTTGAAAGCCAACCATCGAAGATGAACTCCTTGTGCCTGATTGCTCCATGGACCAGTATGCACGAGAAGCCTCTAAAACTTCTATAGAGAGAACAGCCCCTGCAATGGCGCCTACCCCTGCTCCACGAATCAAGCTACAGTCAGAAGCTCTACTTGCTAAAGCACCTGTGACAGCCCCTGTGAAGGCTCCAGCTGAAACAGGTAGGGAAAATCCATCTTTTAGCCCACATCGAATCAATTAAGCAATGTTTATCATAACAACGCCAATTTAATGTTTGCTAATTATTCACATCCATATCGAATCATACAAAAATTAGCTATAGATGTTTGGATAAACAGAATAAAATCAAAAGGCCTCAGCTTGATCAAACCTCAAACTCTTTCAGCTAAAATAACACTAGTTTATCACATAAGATGCAAACACAAAATTCAAGCCTTCGAATGAAAATACACAAACTCAACTCCAATAAAATCAAACTCACCAATTGCAAAAACCCCTGTAAGAGCACCAGAAAGCGCTCCAGCAATCAACTTCGGCACATAATCACAAACTCTACCCTCATCCGTCCCTTCTACCTCACTTCCCGCCTCCACTGACGAAGCCTCATCACCCGACGAAACCATTACCGCGCGACTCCAACTCCTACCACAGGAATCGCATGAAAACGCAGCCACCGTCCGATGCGACCCGCAGGCACCGCAGTGACGAATAGCCACGTCCATGATGGCGCGACAGCTGATCACGCACACGCACACAGTCTTCCCGATTGAGCGTGAATCGTAAACCCTAGAATTCTGAAGTGGTCAATGGTCAACGTTTGACGCCATGAAAATGCGCTATTTTTCTGAACCGCGGTTCTCGCGCTTTTCCAGATATTTATTGTATTATTTTAATTCTACCAATTATTGAATTAAGAGCTGTAATCAGGTGCGCTTTAGTACATAATACAGCTGTTAATGTTATCAGAATATGACACGTCATTGCATCATATGATTGATCTTAATTTTCATTTTGGCCCTTTATCTTTTAAATTATTAATTTCAAGACCACCTTCCTTATTGGGCCTTATTGGGCTTATCTTTTGACGCTAGAGTCGAAAGTTGTCGTTGGTCCAGCCCGTTAAGTCAACGACCAGAGAGTAGTGACTTCTCTCTCTCCACAATCTGTTCTGTAGTTGCTGCATCGAGATTTCAACAAGGTACCAACTTCCGATCCTAATCCGATCTGTACGGCCTGTTGATTGCGTAGTTCAATTTTGTATCAATTTTTCCGTCATTAGTATGGTTGAATTTTGTCTTTCTGTTTGATTTAGGGTTTGTAATTGACTTGTATTTATATCTTAAATTAGATTTGAGATGTCAGATGTGGTTAAGAAGCTGAAAATGAAGAATTTAGTATTTGATTTTCATTTTGATATCTGGTTTAATTATAATGAATATTGGTTGTGTTTCCGAAACCACGGACACTAGTTTCGTTTTAGGTTAGGTTAGTTTTTTAGACTAGTCTTGAGCTGGCGATACAATTAGGTAAGTTTTATGATTGGTAGTTTTATATTTTGTGTTCAGGATAAGGGGTGAAATGGCGTTCATCATGGAGTTTGCTGAGAATCTGATTCTGAAGATGATGGAGGACCCAAAAGAGAGAGATAGGAAGTTTAGAGAACATGTTTATGCTGTGAAGGATAGGTGCAAGAAGACAAAGGAGATGTGGGAACTTCCGCTTCGTCCTTATGGGTTCTGGACATTTGAGCGTCACAATGCTCAAATCTTTAGGGATGCTCAGATCAGTCAAGTGCCTGGACGAAGGGATCCTTATGATGATCTTCTTCCTCCAGCCTTTGAGGACTCTTCCTCTAAGTGAAAGAAGGTTTGTATTCCATCTTCGTCTGGTGCCTAATCATGAATCATGTGAGGAGTCTGGCTACAACTTTTTCCTTATGAGAAATATGGTTATTGTTCTAGTAATAAGATTTCTTGTTATTGTTGCACATCATGTGATTATTAGCTATTAGGTTGAGTATCGTCCCCCTTTCGTGTGTTGTTTGACAGTTTGTCTACTTAATTCGTGATTGATGAATATGAACACACTATCAACCTCATCTTAGCATTTCGATTTTTTGAATTATATAAAAAGGCAATACCATTTAACCGGAATGTACTTGTGTGTTGTGACTTGGTGACTTCACATTTGAATTATGATCATCTCCTATTAACAGTTTTTTTGGGACGCTTATCATATGTACTGACAACTCAATGGATGGAGATGGCCATTGGCTTCTATGACATATGCTGTTTTCTGCTTTCTTTGTTGTATTTAAATATGGAAACTTAACAAGTTTTTTTCTGATGCAGATCGTGACATCGTGTTGGAAGGCTCACAAGGCCTTCTGAACTTCTCTCAATAAGTTGTTGGACATCAGAAGGATACTAGATGATTTGCAGCTGGATCAAATAAATCTGTAATTGCAAACAAGACATCCGCGTGAAATATGTCTGCTTAGATTTGCATCTATCTTGCAGCATGCGAGAATATGTTCCCTGTAATTTTATTATGCATGACATTTGCTCGATATTACTTGGTTCCAGTTCCAACTATTTTGAACCATGTATATTTCAGTGCAAACTTGTGGGAGTCTTACATACTGTGAACTACCTGTCGTCATGAAGTGAGGCCTGCTTTAATTGGAGGTTTGTCAAACTCGTGATTTGGAATATAGAAAATAGCTCAAGGGTCTGCTTGGATTATTGCCAAGTTTTACACCTCGGTTGCAATGTTAGTCTTTCAAGGGTAGGCTAGAGTGCATCATTGGCCGATCTGTTTCAAGGACAGTGAAAGATAGGGAAAGCCTCCTGCACCAAACAAGGGAGGTGATACTTTCAACTGCAGCCAGACATTAAAATATATACACAATATGCACAACGAATTATAAAAACCAGTTTCAACACCAGGCACAAAGATAGAATGGCACGCACAATATGCAAATATCCAACATGAGCTGTTCTATGTCGGTAGCCCAAACACAAACACTATCAAACTACGTAGCAGAGACGCTAAGCCGTCCATATTTCCTAACAGTGGCAGTGTATGACTAGGATACAAACCACCAGAATCCTCTCCCTTAGTCAGAGTCTGAGGACGATGAAGTTGACTTTTCCTTGCGCGCTGTAGAACCATTTTGTGCTACTTTGGAGGCTCTCTGCTTTTTGCATGCTTGGGATATCTCATCTATAGGAATCTGTGGAGCATAGCTGAAGATCTTGGGGCCCTTTCTGCTCAAGCTGATAACAAGTTTGTTATATTTGTCTGACCATTGCCCAGCAGTAGGAATCACCAGTTCCGCGATTGTATGGAAGGGCTTGAAACCATCAGCTGCCACATATGTTATTGCTATCAAGCTGATGGATGTATGTTTGATTTCTGAAACAGCATAGTGAAAACCAGCAAAAGGCCCCCCAGTTTCAATCTCTGACAACAGCTTCAGACTTTTCTCAGCAACTGCATCAATAAAAATGTGAATGTAGTGAGCAGCTTTTTTGGCCACTGGTGGAGCATGCTTATCGAACTTGTGCGCTGCTTCATCTACCTGCAGGCAACATGGTGCTTCTCAGTTTTTGCCGAACACTCGTATTATCATTTTGAACCACGCATCGACAAGGTCAAAAGGAACTCAATTAAGTAATATCATCACCAAATGTCTATAACACAACATTCTCTCAGGCATACAAGTTATTTGGCCAAGACCAACAATGAATGTGTGATCTAAAACCAACAGCATATTTTCATCCCAACTCGCAGCTCAGTAAAGTATCTAAGACAAACCAAAACTTGCACAACATACTAATAAGAATAAGGAAAAAAATTACACTTGCATATCATTGCATTACCAAAAACATACGCTCATCAACAATTTCATAGAATAATACTCATAATCAACATACTTCAATCAACTGCTTCATAAAATGCAGTGATCGTGTACTAGCAAAATTCAGAATTTATCAACACACTTATAAATCATTTAAGCTCAACTCAACAAAAGCTTCACAACATACCATAATCAAAGTAAACAATAAGCATACAATTTACATGATGAAATTACTTAACCAAATATCAAATCAAAGAACATCAAAGGTACGAAAACTGAACCTTGTGATCAGCGAAGACCAGAACTTGATCAGGAAAGTCGTTATACTTTTCATAAACAGGTCCAAAGACTGACTTGGCCGTGCCTTCAACAGATTCAATTACAGATCTCAACGGACCAGCGTATTTCTTCACATAATCATACAAAATCCCGATCAAAAGTAGTGACTGAATCGCCGCGATCCTAATAAACCCTAGGTGCTTCAGCTCCGGACTCGCTCTCTCCGTCGCCGTCGACATATCTGAAAATCCACAAAAACGATTCAATACGTTACACGTCAGCAATTCAAAGAATCGGATGATACATACAAGTTTAAAAATCAACACGAACCTTCTGGTGAATTGATGAAACAGAGGATTCTGGAGAGTTCTTGAGGATAGTTTGATAGCAGTGATCGTGTAGATGGAGATGAAGCAGAGGAAGAAAAGATCTTGGTGGTGAGAGATCGGACGGTTCAGATTAAATTTCGATAGTGGCGGTGGTCGGTGGAGATTGATCTAGAATTTTTATTTATTTTTATTTGATGTGTGTAATTGAAAGAGGACTAAGTGGTTTGTGAGAATGACACGTGGCGAGCGTTGAGTTGCAGTTGAGTGGTGGGGTAGGGTTTAGATAATATTTTTATTCAAATATGTTGCATAAGCATTCTCGGACAAGACAATGAAAATCAAAATAGAGTCAAAATTACATACTCCCTCTGTCCCATAATGTTTGTCCACTTTCCATTTTGGATGTCCCCTTAAATTTATCCACTTTCCTTTATTCTCAACCACACATTCTACTTTTTACTCATTTATTTATTAATCATTTGTTTTCAACCACATATTTTATACCTTCTTTCTATCTTAATTACCGTGCATTTTGTGTTTTTGGACAAATAAAGCGGGATGGAGGGAGTATAAAAAAAGAGTCAAAATTTTCAACAAATAGAAATATTTTGTTTTGAATCGGCAATCAAATTGTTCTTCCTAATAAGTAAAAAAGCTGAAGGGAAGAACTCACCACAAAAAATTAGTTTGTATAAAATTTATATCTCATTAAATGATGTCTCATCTAGTTAATGTGGGATTATAACTGTGGGATTCTGTTCTTTAATACTCTTTTCGTTAGTTTAGACTAATTTAATTAAAGGAGTTGGTATAGGTTTGTGTTTGTTTTAGGGTGACGAAGAACTGATGATACGTAGGTGGGATTTAGGTAGAAAGTAGTAAGTAGTTTAGTTTCCATATATGCTAATGGCGGATGGGCATTTGGAGTTGAGAGTTTTTTAGTGTTATAGATAGTGAATGTTATGTTTGTTTCTTGCCGACATTGGCAAGGCTGGGATGTTAGTTGGCTTGTTTAATTATGTGTAGGGCAAGAGGTCTGGAATGTAGCTAAATAAGTATCTAGTGAGTGCTCGTCGTACAAGTATTTATGATACAAGTAATTACATGCTCAAACTTGGGATTTGAGGACTTGTCAAGTTCTCATATCATTGAATGGTGATGCAGATCAGTACTAACAAACTTGTCAAGTTTTAATGCTTGCAGTTGGTTCAGCTCAATGTTGTGATGCATATGATTGCTGACATTTGGATTTTGGACCAAGTGTATGAATAGGTTGCGAACTGTTAGAGTCATGCACAAGCCATTTTGTGTTAAAACTAGATGCATCATCTGAATTGGGCCGGAGATTTGGAAATGTTAGCATTTGGAATAAGCCCTAACGTTATCGATTCTGACTACGGCCCATTACAAACTCAACCTTGAATATTACATAACTAAAAAAATAGCAGTTTATTTTAAATTTTCATTTAAGCAAAAGGACTGTCAGAACAAGGATGCAATGTAACATGTCAGTGAAGGTATTGGAGTTGCATCACATTCCAACCTTTTGCTTTTGTTTGATCTTTAGCTTTATTAGTATTGTTTTCTAGTTAAAAGTTTAGGCTTTTAGCTGCCTCGATCAATAAGCAGATCTTAGTGGTGGGGCTTAGTAATGCTTGCACTATTTTAACAATTAAACAAGGAATGATTGATACGATCGCGACACTGAATATAATCTGTATGTTAAAAAGCAAAGTTATCATCATTAACGTTACCAAATATTAACATGTTACAAGGAAGACGGCTATGCCGTATTATAGTTGATTTATACTCACACATTAGTCTATATAGGCAGGCACAAGGCTCATATTTTTACCCTTTCTTTGCTCTTTTGGGTAATTTGAGGGTTCTTATTTTCATAGAGAATTTAGGGTACTAGACATGGCGTGGAATAACATGGCAAGTGACTGGTTTCTTCATCTCTAGAGATAGGTTCAAGCATTCGCTGAGATCAACTGGCTGAGCGGGTAGCCATTTGTATTCTTGTAGGAGTGTAGCCAGCCAGAGGTGGACAGTGGCTAAGCCAAGTGCTTTACCTGGACATACTCTGCGGCCAGAGCCGAATGGAGCGAGCCTTAAATCGGATCCCATTATTGAGACGTCCTCTTCCATGAACCTCTCTGGCCTGAATGTCAATGGGTCTTTCCAGATAGAAGGGTCATGGGTTATAGCCCACATGTTGACCATAGCTGTTGTGCCTGCTGGATGAGAACCTTGTCGATGCTCACATCATGGATAGCTAGGCGGGCCCAAGAGAGGAGGGGACCTGGAGGATGGAGGCGGAGGACTTCCTTGACTATAGATTGGAGGTATGGGAGAGCTGGAAGATCAGAGTCTCTTACTTTTCTACTGCTGCCAAGGCATGAATCCAACTCTAGCTGGGCTTTGGCTTGAATATCTGGATGTAGGATAATTCTGGCCATGATCCATTCCAGGAGTATGGCCACCGTATCTGTTCCTCTGAATATCATTTCCTGTAATTAGATATATACATCATGTCAGGACAATATTGACAACAACTGAAGAAA
Organism: Sedum album; assembly: GCA_006409495.1. NCBI lineage: Eukaryota > Viridiplantae > Streptophyta > Magnoliopsida > Saxifragales > Crassulaceae > Sedum > Sedum album. The sequence goes on from QZGG01000412.1 coordinate 132,348, forward strand.
TGATAATGGGTAAGGTACACTCATCATCATCACTATAATGCAGAGCACCAGTATTAAAGTTTCATTTCAGACCAATCATTCTTCTTTCTCAAATGCTAGAATATCCCTCAGCTGCACTACATAGAAGCTAATCACAAATATACTACAGTCTACAGTACTCCCACGAGTTTAAGGTTTTTAAAGATACAGCAGGATTTGGTGGTAGACAATTTTAGAACCCTTAACAAAAATGATTTTAGAGTATTACAGCAAAAGTTAAAATAAATACTTCAACAGTAAAACCAGCAGAACAGAGTATACACAACAAGCCTTACAAAATAAGCAAACCTCATAAACAAATGAAATATAGAATACTTTATGTTTTTGCAACTGAGTACCTAGGGGTAAACCATTGTTAAGTTCAGTTGACAAATATAGATAAGAACTTGACGAGAAGTTGAAATAAAAATGCGGTCATAAATCTTACCCATAGGACAGCAACCATGTCCGAATCGTCTAAAGTCTCCTCCTTAGGTAAAGATAGTAGACCACTGAGAAAATCACTTCTGCAGCAGTAATTTCCATCTGATTTCCTCTCTGCTATTATACAACTGACAATATTATTAACTTGCATTGCAACCTTATTACATCTTCTCTTAACACCACTGAAGTCCATAAACCCAAGAGGAAAGTAATCTTCCCAATTATATTTTGCAATCAGTTCGTACCCTTCCCTAACCATGAGCCCCAACTGTTTTTCCACCTCTGAATCAAGGCAATCCCCAAAAACACTTCCTATAACATTTTTCAGTGAATATTTTTGCAGTATTCCTCTCAACTCTACAAAGCCCTTTTGCTGCACTTCCTCAGTTACATCAGCTAGTATCTTATCAGCTAAATGGATTCGTGTGGTTTCTAGGCCAAGTATTCTCTTGGGCGAGAACAAATGGTTGGCCGTTAATCTCCTAAGATGACGCCAATACTCCCCGGAAGGAGCAAACCCAATAGCACGTTCAAACATCAGAAATCGAGCAGATTCTTTAACAGGCCGGTCTGAAAAGGATGAACCTGATAGGATTTCTTTGGCTGTTTCAGGATGACTACTAATAATCACTCTGGTCATTCCAAAACTGAGAGCCATGAGTCGGACTGCACCACATGAGGTGGCCAGAGAGGCTAGCCGACGATGGGCAGCCAAACACATTATGTCAAACAAGTTTCCAACAAGAGGAAAACCAATGGGACCTTTTAACTTTGGAGAGCACTGTTTTTGGTGGTTTCTCCATGCAAAGCCTCCTGGGACCAGCCAGTAACTCAGCACTGCAGGGAGGATCAAAGAAAAAGACATTGAGAAAATAAGTGACCACTGAGTATGCTCTAAGAAGGCAAAGCTTATGAGTAAAACAAATATACTAGCCAACAATGCCAGTAAATTCATATTTGGAGGTTTAAAGGCAAAACAGAGAGCTAATATTTGAAGGAAGTGTATACTTGGTCAATGTAGGAGGTAACTTGGTGTGGAGATGCTATCTACTTACTGGTGTATTTATAGCATGTGAAAAGGTTATAGTTAGAAAAACCTGGTTAGACCTCTAACCACGATAAATGCAGCTAGCTAATAATGTATGTAAATAGCACTAAAGAGAATGCACTTTATTAAGAAGTACACAATATTATATAAGCTAATCTAGGATGCATTAAAGTAAGCAAATTCAAAAGGAGTGTATATGAAGCATATAAGAAGGAAGGTTCACTAAATATTTCACAAATCACATCTACATAACAATAGTAATAGCTGCAGTACCATCTCTGATTAAATAAAATAAAGTGTATATGAACTTATTTTGCAAACAAGAACAACCACAGTTACATAAAAAGATATGCAATAACATGATTTCATATATACATATCAATGATTCCTAGTTTCAACAGTATATATTGTGATGAGGCATGTGCTCTAAATGATCCGTCCAATCATGGAGTATTTGTAATTCTAATGGGATACTAAAGTTTTGAGTATATCCAGACTGTTGCTAGTGGTAAAATTTAGAGAATCAAAAGCCGTAGCTTTTGGGCTTTGTTGGTTTGGGGGTCCCCAATGGGGTTCAGGTTCTCTGACAATCATCTTGATCACAATGCCAATAATGGGTAAGGGTAAAAAAGAAAACTATACAAACACTGACCTGATAGAGGCTCGCAAGGATTATGCTTTAGCTGGGTTCCTGACGCGTTGCATAATATCTCAGCAGCATCTAATTTGAGTATCTTTGCTAAGATTTTCTCTTTTGATTCCAAATATGGAAAATGACTACCTCATGGAGTGTAGAGTATTTTTTTGTTTTTATCATTCACTTCCCCTCAATAATTTACGCTCTAAACAAGGATCATACGGTTCATGCTGCCATAAAGTTTTGGTTATTCTCAATTAAAAATATGCTCTAAAGGGCAGCGCATGGATATAACAAACTGATTGCAATATCCTTAATTAATTGACACTCAAATGCCTTCATAATAAACACAATATCAGAAAAGCTCAAAACATATAACACTGCTCCAAAATATGGATGTTAAGATTCACAAAACATCATTGCTAAGGATCACTCATCAATTACTATGTTGAAGAGTCGACAATCCAGTTATATTTTGAGCATCACGGGACGCTAAAATTTACATACGATTTAGCTACTCCAATATGCATAGCTTATTAACAATTCTTACTCTCTTTAAAATTCACAGGCTTAATATATGGTTGTGACTACATGTAAGACTAGCTGAGAGGTGAAATTTTTAAAGGATACATATATTTAATCGCATATATGATTTAGTATCCAAGTCTAATAAAAAAACTAACCTTATTAACATGCTCTTTAGTTTATCCCAAAGGTACCTCCATTTTATTGAATACTTTGATTCCATACAAAATTTAGTAAGTTGACCCATATGCATCCTTGCTCCTATCAAATATCTTCAATCAACCTTGCATGGCCATTATTATATTGTGTAATGTCTGTAATACAATATTTTCCAAGTCATACTCCAATAAAAGTAGAAAAAAGAGGTAATAAAAAGCATATCAAGTATATTATACGAAGGACAGTCTAAAAGAAGGATCAATAAGTAAATAAATTAATAAACTCTTCTCTATAGTGTTGCATGTTAACCATATATTAACATCGTCTATCAAATCAAACAAATCATGAACTTGAACTTTTCAATCAATAAAAGTAGAAGCAAAATTGTGTGGCTGCTTCATAACCCCAAAAATCCTCACGATAGCACTATGTAAGGTGGAACCAAAAAATGATGCTTTCATCTGATCAAGGCTGTAAAGCATTTCTTATATCAATCCACTAGTTAAAACCTCTTTTTGTTAAACCCTAAAATAACTAATGGAATAAAGGACCGCTTATGGTGGTCTATGACCATATGAAAAATGGAAGAATCCATTTGTAGGAGAACACCAAGGAGAAGGATCAGTAAAATAGATCATCTACGTTTTTGAAGCATAATCTGATGTTGACACATAGAAAGGAGCCTATAGTTAAAAAGTAGTTATAAACAAGGATATAAATAGTTTACAAGCAAGTAGAGCTCCAACTAATACCCAAGTTGATGCGCATACATGCGTACAACAGACCACACTGCCAGCAAGGTTTATCTTCATTACTCTTCTACATCAGTCAAACCGGCGAATATAGTAAAGTGGAAGACTAAACAGAATAGGTCACTAGGAAAAATAAAGCAGGACAACTTTGCCTCACTTATAATATAACGTACAAGCTACTAGATCCTTCTCGGATAGTCCATTAGAAATTAAATCAAAGCAAAAAGTAGGAAGGTAACGTAACAAAGCTGAGTAATGGCATACCTCTTATAGTCTAATATGGACCTTTTAGTATCTGTTCCAGGCATCGGCAATCCACATATCAAGTCCTGTAGAAAAAAATCAAGATTATGTCAGCACTGAGATCCAGCAGGACAAGTATGTATTTCTACTAATGGAAAGTTAGATACCACAACACATCCAGGTTTAAAACTGCCCATGCCACAAACGGACTTGACAGGGCAATTAGTCTAATTAACATCAAGATAATGACCAATATTGGCTCACTATCATGAGATACTGACACATGGCAAAAAAATTATCCACTAGATTTAGCTGTAAATATTTAAAGTCTACGGTTTCCTCTCAAGAGTACAAGGTATGTGGAAAATTTGGCATAGCTCATAATCCATAATTCCTCAGTTATACCATAAATAATTATATGAAAAGAACAAACATCCAGGGTACATGATGAAATATTTTTTCAAGTGCACTATGCCAAACACAGATAACTATTAGATTCAAAATCAGCTTCGGACTTCGGAGTATGGAGAATTGGAGATCACAATCAAGCGACAAGTTGCTTAGACACATAATTTAACAAATTATCTTCTTGCTTCACCTAAATAATGTAAGAACTAACTGAAAAGTGATGCAGGAACGAGAACAATAAAAGGTTAAAACTGAATCAATTACTTCCATGAACTGCAAAGACATGCAAGAAATAATGTCAAGCAAGGGATGGTGATTAAAGTTGATAAAAAGAACAGAGAAAGCACAATATCAAGCACATATACAAAACTGATGTCTTTAAGCATTGAAACTATAACTCTTTTTTCTTGTAACATGGTTAAATGATACATGTGTCCTGCAAGAAAAGAAAAGAAATCGAACGAATGTTGATTGCTACTTTAAGGATATGTTACGATCACACTTAGTCTAACTGGCTAAATGGACACATCTTTCATTCGTAAAGGTGGATAACATGCACTTTTTGTAGGATAACATATATGTTTAAATACTAATATATGAGCCCTAGATTCTCAGAGGATAATAATTTGTATTATCTATTCTAAAGTCCTACATATAAGAATATTTCGTTCTCTACTGCGCACGGGTCAAGAAAGATAGGCCTCGCAAAGACTAATATTGACACTTACACACTATGACGCTACACGGTACTGTGACTGTCAGTGCAAACATGAGAATCATATGTGGGGCCTAAGGGTCAGATTCCCGCATGCAAGGTACTTCCTTAATGTTAGTATTTATTCAAGAGACATCAGAGAGTAAAGTAGTGATTAAAACACTGTCCATATCCATACTGTTTTATAAGAAACTCAATTACTACCAGCATCATGGTAAATGTTACTATGAAGCATATTCTGCAAGTTGCTAGAAGGAATAATTATCAATAACAATTACCATGCCACTATAAAACACATGAGAATCTCGCAGATAGCCATACACTTGGCCAGCACCTTTTAGACATACCATCTAGTAGATGGACGGAGATGCATATATGTTTCACTTTCAGTAAATAGTGAAGATGGTGGATATGCATCATTATGCATTTAGTGGCATAGGAAGGACGAGTTACTTTCTATACAGTTTACACATCACCTTATTCATACGTAGTTCCAGGATTATTATCTGTTTCTTTTCATAGATATTTAAAGGCCATACAACAGACACCGTATTCGAATACAGAAAACTAGTGTATCTTGCATTTGTTAAAGTCCTTTTCTTCTACTATAACAAATAACTTAAGTACTGAACGCAACCTGTTTTTTCTTTCATCGGCAATCCTGCAAACATGACTCAACAGATCTATGGCATCTCCGAATCTATCACATTCACCTAAAAGCTGCTACAACTATTATAAATATAAGAGTCCACAAAAAGAAACAATACTTTTTGATAAACGCATAATTATTTTCTTGGTAGGACAGTTAATCATACACCAAAACTAAAGAACCAGAGAAAGCAATAAAACTTATCAGCCTTGCAAAAGATAACTACAGGTGTTAGGGGCTTTTTCAGAGATAACCGTAGTGTGCACATGCTTAGCGTTAGTGACTCATAACTAAAGCTGATAGGCAAATTTTCTATTGACAATCAAGACTTGTATCCCAATTTTTCAAAATTTCATAGCTCCAAAAAATTAGAAAACACAACATTTGTCCGCATAGCCTTTAGAGTTGACGAACTAAGACATACCATCTTATATCAATATAGAATTATAAACTACTCTTTTGAGCCGTGAGCCCACATGGTAGTGTATCCATGTGGATGGAAGTTTTTCATCAATTATAGTTCAAACAACAAATCACTAAATGCATAAAGCTACAGTTATCATCCAAATCTAGAAAAGTAATATATAAATAAAAGCAGTAAAACACCTACACAAACTTGCAGCCAAGCAATAACAAACACAAACACATACATGCCATGTGAAACACAACAAGCCTTTATCCATTCGCCAAGTGATGAAATTATCGAAATCGGAAAACATGTAACATAATGATTACCAAAATCGGCGTGCGTGGGAAATCCGGCGCCGTCCGAATCCGCCATCGATCGAGCATGTGGGTCGGAATCCAATCAATTTCACCGGCCAGATAAAAACCTTAATTACATCGGAGTCCTCCAGGTTGATATAATTTACAACGCTATTTCCATCGAATTTAGAGCGCGAAATTATTTGTATTTCCCGCCAAAATTGACCTAATACAAAGCATGGATTCGATCGAGTCGACGAAGCTTTGGATTCTCAACAATGGCGGAAAGTGATAACGACGATGCGATCGCGCCTTCCTTTCCGAACGGAAGAGTGAAAAAGATTATGAAAATTGACAAAGATATCAACAAAGTCAACGCCGAAGCTCTGCATCTCATCTCATGTTCAACCGAACTCTTTTTACAATTTCTAGCGGAGAGATCTGCTGAAGTAGCGATCGAGAAGAAGCGGAAGATTGTAAAGTTGGAACATATTGTAACCGCCGTGAAGAGGCACCAGCCGACTAGTGATTTTTTACTCGATTCGCTTCCTTCGCTTCAGTCTGAGGCGTTGGAAAGTGTTTCTACTGTGGAGAGCCGTGTGAGATCAGAGAATGCGGTTAAGCCGGCACCGGCTGGTACGAGGCGTATCGATCAGATTTTCGCCAAATCCGGGAAGGAACCTGCTGATGCTGTGATTGAAACTTAAATTTACAATGTGTGTTGGTCACATTTTGATGATTTACATCATGTTGTTGCTATGTGTTTTGGTATCAAAATTAGTTCTATATATTTCAAGAATTTCCGCATCATATATTTGTCGATCATTCTGCGAGTTTTTGTTCTTCCCGTCGCGGTAGTAATATCAATGATCTTATGTGTAGAACAGTAGTAATGATTTAGATACCAAAGCTATATTACAATTTACAAGAAGTATTGAACTCATCGAAAACCAAAATTTAAGCACAAATTTTCTTCCTTAACGTTTAGGGACTTTGCACTGAAAAAATGCAATTCAAATCAATGAGATAAACTGATTCATCCATATTCCATAGCATATGAATTATGAAGACGAGTGATCTCCCAAGGACAAAAGAAGAGTGATACACAAAGGCATCAGATTATTGGGCTGAAAAGCCCATTTATTGAAATGGGCCGTAAAGTGATGCTCGTTAGGGTTTCGCATCAGTCGTGGATTAGGGTTTTCCAGAAACTCAATCATTAAATAGCGAACGCCGTGACTGAACTTTCATCTAAACTCTTCCGCCGCTTGCGATCGAAGCGGTGAGGGACGGATCAAAGGTACGTAAGTAGTTTGTCCTGGTAGAATTCTTTGTTTTTGATTCTGTGCGAAAAAAACCTGGTAAAAAAAGCAGGGACCTGTTGCCATATTGTGAACAGGCCTCTCGTATATGTCAGGGATATCAAATCAATTGTTTTTGGGTGAACCCGAGTAGTTTTCAGTGACTCAAGGGTTCAGTTAACGACGGAACATTCTGTTTGTGATTTTTTGTTGTAATCTGATGATTATAAACAAAGCCAATTTGCAGAGCAAGGTCGGCTTTTTATATGTCGCAAATTCTTGCATTGAAGGTTGGCAATATAATTTATGCAATTCTCCGTGCCTGTCAGATATTCTGTTTTGATTATGGCCTCGAACAAGTTGCAACATTCAGATTCTTTCTAAGACTTTAGTCTGTGAATTTGATGTTTGATTCATTGCTTAATTTGATTTAGTTACTATTAAGCCAATTTGCAGAGCAAGGTCATCTATGTTAATGATGTTTACCATTGCATTGAAGGTTGGCGATAACAATGTTATGCAATTCTCCGTGCCTGTCAGAGTTACTGTTTTGATAATGGCCTCGAACAAGTTGCTACATTTTCATATCTATATCTGGAGAAAATTAATCAATATGGAAATAATATTACGTATGATAGTAGGAATATTTAACAATTTGAATCAGAGGGTTTAGTTGAAATATATTACGATGCGAATTCTTGGTTTAGTTGAAATGTATTTATAGAATTGTTGAAGGTGAAAACCCATTATAATAAGAATAAAAATGAACCTTAGTTCCCGCGATACAATTTAACAATATGATATAATAAGTCCAAATTTTCATCAATGAAAAAGTTGTCACCTAAAAATGGCAGAAGATGAATTAAAGTTGGCTTGATGATGTTCCAAACCGGGGTCGAGCAAACCATTACAGGTTGGTTTGTGCTGACTGCTGGCGGGTGTTCGATTATGCTATTTTTAGTTTAAGCAGGTTGGTTTGAGCTGGCCTACATTTGCGGACATAGTAACAACGTCTGTTTAGTTATCTGTACTTGTTTGACAATTTTTCAAAACCAGAATCTGTTATATACCAGGCACCAGCTCTAACTTTCTAAATCAAGGGTATCTCCTAGATTCTCAGATTCTGTATAAATAACCCTCTAATCAACCAAACCTTCACTCATCTCAATCCTACAAACAACAAATTTAACAAACAATTCTGAGCATTATGAGTACTTCAGAAGTCAAGGCTGATAGGAGAACTGCCGAGCAGAAGGCCATTGATGACTGGCTTCCAATAACATCTTCCAGGAAAGCTAAATGGTGGTACTCAGCTTTCCACAATGTCACAGCCATGGTCGGTGCTGGTGTACTCGGACTGCCTTACGCTATGTCTCAGCTAGGTTGGGGTCCTGGTGTTGTTTTGATACTCTCATGGGTCATTACTTTATACACTCTTTGGCAAATGGTTGAAATGCATGAAATGGTACCAGGAAAGCGGTTTGACAGGTACCATGAGTTAGGCCAACATGCATTTGGTGAAAAGCTTGGTTTATGGATCATTGTGCCTCAGCAACTGGTGGTTGAAATCAGTACTTGTATTATTTATATGGTAACTGGAGGAAAATCGTTGAAGAAGTTTCATGATCTGGTCTGTACTGATTGCAAGGATATCAGAACAACTTACTTCAATATGATGTTTGCTGCCATTCACTTTGTTCTTTCCCATTTGCCTAATTTCAACTCCTTTTCCGGCATTTCTCTGGCCGCAGCCGTCATGTCTTTAACGTAAGATAACAACATCTCAAACCATGTCCTTTGATTAACTTGGTAACTCAATAACATGTGTGTGTATACTGCTCGCAGGTACTCGACCATTGCGTGGGTGGCCTCGGCCAAGAAGGGAGTCCAACCAAACATAAGTTACGCGCCAAGATCATCATCCACAACAGGCATAGTCTTTGACTTCTTCAGTGCATTAGGGAATGTTGCATTTGCATATGCTGGACATAATGTTGTTCTTGAGATTCAAGCAACACTGCCTTCTACACCTGAGAAGCCTTCCAAAGGTCCTATGTGGAAAGGAGTAATCTTAGCGTACATTGTCGTGGCCATTTGCTACTTTCCTGTCGCTTTGATCGGGTACTACGTGTTTGGGAACAGCGTTGATGACAATGTTTTGATAACACTACAGAAACCTGCATGGCTCATTGCTTCTGCTAACATATTCGTTTTCATCCATATCATTGGCGGATATCAGGTCATATACATATTCTTTCAAACATTTAATTTCATGTTTTCTCTCATTCAATCCTCAGATTGCTGATCCGGCCTTTTCGAACTTGCAGATATTTGCCATTCCTGTGTTTGACATGATGGAGACTTTATGGTTAAGGAACTGAAATTCAAGCCTTCTGCAATGCTCCGCTTTGTAACTCGCAATCTTTTTGTTGGTAAGAAAAACACTCAATCCCCCATCAGACATGCTTCTCATCGTTACGCTCACCATGAAAATCTTTGTTAAATTGTGCAGCAATCACCATGTTTGTTGGAATTATGCTCCCATTCTTTGGAGGACTGGTCGGCTTCTTTGGAGGTTTTGCTTTCGCTCCAACATCATACTATGTAAGTATATACTTGGTCCATTTTGCTGATAAGCAGATTCTCAATCTGAACGAAACATGTTCCAAAACCTTCACATAATCTCTAGTGCTTGTGAAAAATTGCAATTTCGCAGATTCCTTGCATTATGTGGCTGAAACTCAAGAAACCCAAGACGTTCAGCCTTTCTTGGTTTGCCAACTGGGTAAGTCTCCAACACAACAAGTACTTGCATATTTTTTACTTCGATTTGAAAACAAAAAGCATAACTAACTTTTACCGGTTTTTGGAAATCCAGTTCTGCATCATCACTGGCGTTCTGTTGACCATCATCGCACCCATTGGTGGCCTGAGAGAGATCATCCTTCAAGCCAAGAACTACAAGATCTTCTCGTAAACCATGTTCCACCATATATTCAAGCTCCTCTTGTCAATAATCCTCACAAGCGAGATCAGTGGCTGCATTTCTGATATAAATGTAATTATATGATGTATAATGGAAAAAATAAGACAATATACCAAACATCAGGCTGCCTTTTCTACAGATGATGCTCAACACCAAATGTGCCAATACAATAATATTGCTTTGTAAGCATACTTACATCACATATAAACTCCTCTTAAACCTTTCATCATCAATAACAAAACCCAGTTTCATAAACTCGAAATCACTCCAAATCACCAACCTGATTTAAAAGAATCGCTTTTGTTGGCTTCGGAATCTCCGAAGAAGTAATGAACAGTAAGGTGCGAAAATAGTGGTAAGGTTTGAGTTTCTTATCAAGCACTTAATGTTTAATTTTTATAAGCAAATAAAATCATTATGACGTGTACGACATTCTCCGGCTGCACGTCTTAAAAAGCATAAGTATTTAGTACTCCCTCCGTCGCATTATGAGTGTCTCATTTCCTTTTTGGATGTCCCAAAATGATCTTCCCATTTCCTAAAATAGAAACTTTTTTACCTATACATTTACACTCTCTTTCATACTTTTTATCTCACTCATTCTCTTTCTTACTTTTTATCTCACATTTTTCAATTTTCTTAAAAACCGTGAAAGTTCTCAAATGGGTCACTCAAAATGGGACGGAGGGAGTAGGTTGTTGTTGTTGCTCTCAGGAGAATCTTAAAGATCCATTTGATGCCATTTTGGTATCTCCTAAGACTAGAAATGTCGTTTGAAGGAAGCCCTATTCATAGAGAAACCTAAGTTTAGCTGCTGAAGGTTTTCCGTATGTTTTGATGGATGTCTTTAGTCCCACTGTTCTCTCCACCATTTATCAACTTTGAAGTTCATTTTTCTCATATCTGAATCCTATTCCGACATCCAGGTCTCTCCGCCCACCGCTGGAAATGGCTGCAGATATTCACAAATCTACGATATCCATGGTACAAATTACATAACTAGCTGGCTAGCAGCTGTCTCATGATGCATTTGATGATGTTAAACTTTTATTTTCTTCAGGAATCAGTTGGACCAAAAAGATCATCACCATCAAGAAAACGACGCAAGATTTTGCATACATGTACCATCTCAATGCTCGCCACGGCTGAAAGGGCATCCTTAAAGGCTACAAGGTTCGACGGACCAGTTGGTTTTCTAGTGAACCGTGTTATCCAGTTTATAACAACTAAAGGTCCATTAGTTGGCCTTTACAGATTTCAGACACATTTGATTCTGGCCATAATGTCCTTCCTCGATGACCGGATTTTAAACGTTGAGAATGTTGTGGAGGATCATTTTCCTCCGACTTCGTATGTTTTTGACAAGATAGACGATGTTGTATGCCTTACCGAGAGCTTTCCTACGAAACTAGACGAGGCCGTTGATAAATTCGTTGAGGTTGTAAATAAGTACCCTCTAAGGGATGCTCTTCGGAAAATTGTAGATTTGGTGATTCTGTTGAGAAACGTGTTGGCCTCATGGTGGGGGTCTGATTTTGTAATGACTAAAGAAAGGGACATCATGGTTGACACGAACTGCTGTGAAAATAGCCAGACGACAAGGCTGGTGGGTTGTGATGAAGCTGTTTGTCAGATAGACCCTCCGACGACAACCAGACTACATGAGAAGTTACACAAAGCAGATGAAACACAAGAAACTGGAAAAAGGACTATGGAAAACAAACACAACGACGTTAATGGAGAGGCTAGTGTCAAGATAGGGGATGAGAATGGAGTGGCGAAGGATACTGAAGAACAAGTTCCCAAGTGTAGCTATAAAGAAGTGCTTGAAAAGGGAAATAGTTATAAGGAAGTGCTTGAAAAGGGACACAGCTTTAAGGAAGTAGTTGAGAAGGGAAGCACTTACAAAGATGTACTTGAAAAGGGGACTAAGGAAGAGTCTAAGGAGAAGTACTAATGAGGAAACTAAGGAAGAGTCTAAGGAGAGTAATAATGAGGAAACCAAGGAAGAGACAAAGGAGCGGACAGAAGAAGCAACTGAAGATAACAACAGCATAGGAGACCTTAAGATAGTGAACAATGGAAATGATCCAATTCTAGAGTTGTTTGAATCAGCATGGCACATGACCTGAAATTAGGTCTTCCCAATGGTCATAGGATCGGGACCAATATCGAATAGTGCACAAAAACTAGATCTCTTGCTGGTCTTAGAGTGTGGAATCAGCTTCAATGTGTGCAAGATTCAGTGTTGATGAGGCTACTATATGTACATGATTGATATCTATAGCCCAAATAAGTGATACCTTCAAGCACAAGGCACATCCAATTCTAGATTTGAAGGGTGAAGTCTTTTCGCCTGTGAACAAGCATTGAAATATAAGATTCAGATTTCGTGCAGTCAAATAATTTATTTTTAATTTTCGATTCAATTATTTAATAAATGTTTCGATTTTTAAATTTTATTCTATAACTTTTAAAGAGTGAGACATAAACTACAACAAAAGCAAGATATATTCACTTGCTTTCTTTTTGGTGCCAAGCAAGATCTCACCTCAATCCCAAAAGGCCCACATGACTTTAAGCAGCTTGAATAAACATGACACTTTAGTTCACTAAATATCCAACTTAGCAACCTTAAAAATACAAAAATAATTGACAAAGTGTGAATAAGGGACAAAACATGATTTATGGAAGTAGTTAAGTTGACTAAATTGAATAGAAAATGTTCAGACTTGTCATCACTTGGCCATCATAATGCTCCCTCATTCCACCATAAGGCTTTTTCAGTATTAGCTTCTAAGCACATACTCATTATTGATAGCTATGTTATACCCGAATTCAAATATCATCATGGCCCAAAGCTACTACTCCCACCACCTCCAGCCTCCACTTATCTCTTTTAACCTCATTTTGTTTCAAAATTAGCCACATCACAACATTCATGAGCTCATCAGAGTGATCTTGTAATCAGAAGTAGAGTCAGTCTGTCACACAATCTTTAACTTTGTGTCAATTATGTTTCAATAATTTATAATTAATTTAATAATAAAAACTATATTTATGAGCTTCATTTTCTATTGAAAAGCCATTTTCAGAAATTATACACATTTTAATCATAAGGAACTATTATCATCTGGATGCGTCGATAGCAATTCTATCATGGATACTAAAAAAATATCAAATTTCACGATAAGAAAAATGATTGATATTCTTTCATCCGTTGCATCAATTATTAGAAAAATATCAAAAAGCCGATCTTTTTATCTCGATTATTTTCTTGATTTTACAATAATGATAGCTGGACGGTCAATTTTTTGTTTATAAAAATTGAAAAATTCAATTAAAGAAGAAAAAAAAGAAAAGAACAACAATAAATCATTTACTTTGCTTTTCTTCTACTCCCATTCATTCATCAGTCCGTTATCCTATTTGGCGGGAAGTGGGCCCTACCGAATACCAACCCCACCACTCCTCAAAACGCAACGTTTCACAAACAATCTTCATAAATACTCACTGCTACACTACTTGCTACGAATCTCTTTCCCCTTAAAAATCTCCAACAACCACCACCGCGACTACGACCGCCGCCGTCAACATCGCCGTCGTATACTCCGGTGATAAAATGATCCGCTTATCAATAAAATTATTCTTCCTGCTCTTTAATTTCTACACGGCGACTCTCTCACTCTCCCCGGACGGCCTCTCACTCCTCTCACTCAAATCCGCCGTCGACAACTTCTCCACCTTATCCGACTGGAATGAAGACGACGACACTCCTTGCAAATGGACTGGAGTATCGTGCATGAACGTATCGGGATCATCCGATCCACGCGTCGTCGGACTTTCACTCGCAGGTAAAAACCTCCGCGGATATATCCCGTCGGAGCTCGGCACGCTCGTATACCTCCGCCGTATCAACCTCCACGACAATAACTTCCACGGTCCGATTCCGATTCAGCTTTTCAACGCTACGGCGCTTCATAGCATCTTCCTATACGGCAATAATCTCTCTGGTCCGCTTCCGCCCTCAATCTGCTCCATACCTCGCTTGCAGAACCTCGATCTCTCCTACAATCATCTCTACGGTTTGATTCCGACTGAATTACGGAACTGCAAGCAGCTCCAACGGCTGATTTTGGCTAGCAATCAGTTCACTGGTTCGCTACCGACAGGGATTTGGCCGGAATTGGAAAATCTAGTTCAGCTTGATTTATCGGCGAATGAGTTTGAAGGAGAGATTCCGGAGGATATTGGTGAATTGAATTCGCTTTCTGGTACTTTGAATTTATCATTTAATCATTTTTCAGGAAGGATACCTAATTCGCTAGGAAAGTTGCCATTGGCAGTGAGTTTCGATCTAAGAGGGAATAATCTTAGCGGAGAGATTCCGCAGACGGGGAATTTTGTTAATCAAGGCCCGACTGCATTTTTGAATAATCCATTGCTTTGTGGCTTTCCGTTGCAGAAAAAATGTGATAAGTCACAGGTGAGCCCGACGGGGAGTCAGCATCGGACACCATCTGTTGAGCATTCTAAAAAAGGATTAAAGCCTAGCTTCATCGTGTTAATATCAGTAGCTGATGCAGCGGGGATTGCATTCATTGGGTTGATTGTGGTGTACGTTTATTGGAGGAGGAATGATTCTGGTGGATGTAGTTGTACTGGGACAAAGAAGTTGGGAGGAAATGAGAGGCGTGGTTGGTTTTTTTGTTTATGCAGGAATGACGGGGCGTCTGAGGATGATTCGGATGCGGAAGGGGGTGGTAGGTTGGGAGGAGGGGAAGGAGAGCTAGTGGCGATCGATAAGGGCTTTACATTTGAGCTTGATGAGTTGTTGAGAGCTTCAGCTTATGTGTTGGGGAAGAGTGGGCTTGGGATTGTGTATAAAGTTGTGCTGGCTAATGGTGCACCAGTGGCAGTGAGGCGTTTGGGGGAAGGTGGTGAGCAGAGGTATAGGGAGTTTACCACAGAGATTCAGGCAATTGCGAGAGTCAAACATCCAAATATAGTGCGATTAAGAGCTTATTATTGGGCTCCGGATGAGAAGCTGTTGGTTTCTGATTACATTTCCAATGGCAGTTTGGCTTCAGCTCTCCAAGGTCAGTTCTCATTACCTTCGTTTTCATGTTTCAAGCTTTTT